>JAZKJV010003097.1:600000-899093 GCA_037367405.1 Ottelia alismoides | reverse complement strand
TGAGGAAGGCCGCCGACAGAAGTTGTTGGAGAGATGGAGGATGTGCGGCGGGGGGAGGACGTGCGGCGGGGAGACGAGGTAGAGGAGGCGGATGGGCTTGGATTAATAAAGAGAGAGAGAGAGAGAGATTAGGAATTTAGTTGTCACATTCTATATTTAGAATTTGACAAATGACCAAAATGGGTTTTTTACCATTAAAATAATGTAATTAATGTGAAATTTTATCACAGCCGTGGGATTTAAATTAAATGGATGAGATGGAGGGCTCACCACAATATCGGTGAGACCCCGCCTCATTTTTTTTGTTATTCATATATATATATATATATATATATATATTATATATATATATATGAGGAGCGATCCTATGAGAGCAAAAAGTTGTGAGAGCATGAGAGGAATGATTCTGGACCACATGATTCTATTTTCTATCTCCTATTCTTCTCTCTCCTAGGTGAATCATGTGGTCCACAGTCACCCTCTCATGCTCTCACAACTTTTTGCTCTCATAGGATTACTCCTCATGTATGTATGTATGTATGTATGTATGTATGTATGTATGTATGTATGTATGTATGTATGTATGTATGTATGTATGTATGTATGTATGTATGTATGTATGTATGTATGTATGTATGTATGTATGTATGTATGTATGTATGTATGTATGTATGTGTATGTGTATGTGTATGTGTATGTGTATGTGTATGTGTGCTGTGTATTGTGCGTGTATGTGTGTGTATGTGTGTGTGTATGTGTGTTTGTATGTGTGTCTGTATGTTTGTATGTCTGTATGTCTATATGTCTGTATGTATGTATGTCTGTATGTATGTATGTATGTATGGGCTGCATGGGGCTGCCCCCACAATATTTTTCGTTAAAATTGTTTATTTTATTTTGAAAAATATCACCATGTATATTAATCTATATATCTCTCCTATATGCCATTCGAATTTCGTTAGAAACAAAGACTTCTACGGCCTCCATCCAAATGGGCGATTTAAAACTCCTACGACCGTTTAAAAAAATATCTATATGGATGAAGGCTGTAGGAGTCTATGTTTCTGACGAAATTTGAATGGCATATAGGAGGGATATGTGGATGACTATAATGGTGATATTTTTCAAAAAAAATGTTAAAAATTGCAGAAAATAGGGTGCGAACAGCCATGTTGGCTACACCATGGGGGCAACCATTTTTTCCTATATATATAATTTAATAAAGATATTTACCGCTAAGATTCATAAAGAGCCATGGCTTGACCAAGTACATTTTCATAATAAAACCTCCCTCCCTGAAAAATGACGTCTAGCCAACTACAAAGGCCAAACAACTACACAAGCCTTCGTTCTCCCTTCCTCTGAGCTTAACCAAGTTCTGCCAATTGAATTCCAGTATGATATCTTCTCAGTCCAAAGCAAACTCGGACAATACACATTTCGCCACACCTTAACAGAACCAAGACAAGTAAAAATTCGAGAGCATTGGGGTTGCAGGTTGCAACATATGTGGTCGTCCCACTCTCATCGGTACTGACCATGACAACGGGTAGGGTTAGTATAATGCTTGAGAAATCATGATGTATTTCTAATTATTAAAATTCAAAATAATACGTATTTGAGATAATACCATAATTCAAGTAACAATTTAAAATGTTTGTTGGATATAAACTGGATCATTAATTTAATATGATTAGATTAATTGGAATCTAATTAAAATTAAAAACACTCTATTTATAAATAGAGATGTTATTTCCCTTGGAAGAATGATCATAATGAATATGATTCATAATGATTAATTAGAATTTGAATATGATATGGAGGATCACATAAGTGACATCCATGGTCTCCCATCAAGGCGAAGGGTTCCGTCGCCAGGGATTGTATGTAGGAGATGCCTGTCCGAAGTGACAGCTCCTGTATGCAAGCGCATCTGGATCGGGCTCTTTGCTTCTTGAAAGAGTAAGGTCGTATACGTAGTGACCCCAATATCGGATCCTCATATTATTGGGGCGATATTGGATTGCGTATAGCTGAGTACTATTCCTGTGACGGTTGGTTCAATTAATGACGGGTCAACATAGCCTTAGGGGTGGTGGGCCCGGGTGTTAAAGACCGAATTGGGAAATTCAAGTTGGACTTGCAAGGCGGAATGTGTTCCCACTTCTTTTTATCAGAGTTGCAGATTCTCATATTATTGGATGTAACAAAGATAAGGAAGGAGATCCCAGATCTTGCTGAGATATGACGGTAAGTATATCTCTTACAATGAAAGTGATTAAGGGAATGAACTTTTAGTGTTGACAAGTCAAAGATAGATTTGATATAAAATTTCCTAAATCAAGGTAAAATATGTATATATGTATAAATATATACACTTATGCAAATTTCTTATTTCAGATAATCCCTTCATTAAACCCACTCAATAATATACTCAATTATAACCAGTAAAATATCATGGATTGGACTCATGATACTGTACTTGCAGTTGGACACATAATGTATGTGGTTGCAAGGTGCAAGTTTCCTCATAATAATGAGGAATGACAATTAAATAGATAATAGGACTACAACCCTAGGTTTGTATGTCTCTATAGTCTTGATCTCTCATTGGATGTACTTTGGAAGTGACATGTCGATGATGATCGCAATTGTCAAATAATCCTTATAAAATCAATGAAGATATTCTGGCATACATATGTGCTCTTGACATTTATCATGAATGACATGGTTTACTGCATCATGCAGAATGGTAGCTTCATAAGAGATGATGTATTCAAAATGTTTGAATATATACCTAAACCAATGTTTTAAGAGTTTAGATAGATGTGGATATGATGAGTGTCATCATTCTACTGTCTATACTCTAATCATTCATGAAGCTTCATAATATTCCATATTGTATGAATTTAATGAAGCATGTATAAATGTCGAAATGCTCTTACATTGAATTCTTTTTGAATTTAACATAGGAGATCCTTAGTCTTAAGCAATGGTTGCTTATAGATAAAGGGAGCGCAGTGGAAGCATGGGTTAGACCCAAGTAAGAAGTATAGTCAAAGAGTTTATTGTACTTCTGTGGCTTCCATATGACATCCAAAGAGTTGGATGAATGCCAATACTGCAAAGAGTTGATGTGTTGATAGTATGACTATCAAGTCTGTCTAGAATCCTTAGAGAAGGACTCGGATAGAACATCAAGATAATCTACATAAATCATTGATATTGACTTGCTTATTGAATAAGATAAACTCTTGTAATTGTATCTCAATCTTCTACAACACTTGCAATGGGTTGCATATGCTTTAGAATACTAGAAAATTTGATCTTAAGGCTTGTAGTCATCCACATAGATATTGATGCAATTGTTGCAACAATCTCTGTTGGATTGATAGACTTGTTAATTTCAGTGGGAGAGCCCTTAGTCTTAGAGAATGTCTCTATGACCTAGATATAAGAATACACTCATTGTTTCTTTCTAAATGTTGGAAATAAGCATGAATTCTGTAAGAAAACTATCATAAAGAGTTATGATGGATATATTTCAGATAGTTTTCTAACATCTAGTGGACTCCAAAAAATTAGAAAATTAATGAATGGTTCATTAACATCTCTAATACTGAAATTAAACCTTAAAAGATCAATAGGAGGATAAAGATCATTTAATAATGATCTGACATCAAGCCTTGGACATTTGTCTGTTGATTTGATTAATAGACTAGTGAGAGATGAAACTTTAGATTGTCTAAAGGTTCAAGTCTTACATACTTGTGAATATTGTATTCAAAGAGAAATGTCCAATACACCCTTCTTTGGGAAAGGTGTAAGATGTCAAGGTATTCAGGATCTCATACATATTGATGTATGCGGATCATCTATATCATAGTAAAACATTATGGATATGTGATATCTATTAATAATTATGTATGATATGAGATTTCTTCTCTTCACCCAAGAAACCTTTGAAATGTTCACAGATTTCATCATTTTGGTTTACAACCAAAGTTTGAAGGAAGATAAAATGAATTTAGTCTAATCTAGGTAGCATGTACCTATTAGATGAATTCAAAGGATACCGTATGGAGATATGAATATCATTTCTATCTCAATCCTCCTAACACACCTTGACTCAATAGAGTTATAGGGAGATACAATTGGATCATGTGTGACATGATTTGATCAATGATGAATTTTAGCATAATTTCCTCTTAGTTTCCAGGTATATATGTAGTAGAGACTACATTATATATCCTTAATGAGATTCCATGCAAATAAGCTGGAATTGAGCACTAGAAAGTGCAGCTTCATAAGGAAAATAAAGGATGGTATTGGATACCTACTTTATGACATTGAGATTCTTAAAATATCTCATATCTGAGAATGTGATTCCTAGAGGTTTGGACTCTTGAGAATCAAGATGAAAATAAAGTGTAGGAACTCATTTAATCTTGAGAAGATAATGAGGCTCCTGAAATTGGAAACTAAAAGGATAATTAAAGATGAAACACTAATACCTCTTCAAATGAGTTTGAGGATGGATTCCATGTGTCAGAGAAATCTGACAATGATCGAACTTCATTTGATGAAACTTCTGAAGATCATGACATGGAAAGATGGATATTAGCAATAAAGTCTAAAGTAGACTTCATATGTGTCAGATTAGTTAGGTCAAAGAGTTGAGTTAACGAGATCGAGATAACCAAAGTCCTATATCGTATGCTGTCACGATACAGGCACGCATCCTCTGACCAGAGACAGATGTGTTACTATATGTCTAAGTATGTACATTTGGCAGACCAATAGGTTGATGACCTAACCAAGGTCTATACACCGTCGTGCTGGTGTGCATATAAGGGCAAATGAGTAATACGATCTCTCAAAGGGATCATACAGGTTCAGTTACTGAACCGGAAGACATGAGCTCACTCATGAGATATTGGGAAGATCAAATTCCGTGCGCACGGTCGTCTCGCTTTGGAAGCTTGACTGAATTTGTAGGTTTGATATATACTTTTGGAAAGTATATGATCAAGACCTAGGTATGATATATGCTTTTGGAAAAGTGTATGATCGATACCAACTCCCAATGATCGAATTAGAAACTTACTGATAAAACCATGAAGCAGACAGTATAACGTTGATCCAATACTTCGGGTTTATTCTGAGTCTTCCAGTATGCAGGATGTACAGGTATTGGGAATACCTGAGGGTGATGTGATCATAAACGATTGTATAACCATGACGCTTCCATTCCTAGGGAATGATGAAACGGGTCTGGATTTAGTGACTCCTCTCGGTAGAGAAGTAATATGATCTTAGTCCAAATGTTGTACATAGATCTGAATGCGATTTAGATACAATGAGAAGATTAGATTTGCGGACTTGATTTAATCAAGCATCTATGGGAGGCCCGTGATCTGGATTTGAGACATGATCTCAATATCCGAGTCACTATACGTGGAACAATACAATCGCCATGTCCTTATCTCCAAGTATTCGCGGAGAAAGCACATTATCCTTGAAAGGGTTCAAGATAATTTCATTGTTGATATTATGTATCCGAGCATTGAGAAAATGGATAATTAAATGTGGTTTAATTATCATGAGTAATATGAATTGGATTCATATTATAAAGAAAGTTATCTAAGATAATTGAAGGAGATTTAATTTATCGAAGATGTGAATAATGTGAATGTGATTCATATTATTTGGCCACATGAGAATAGAGATCCAAGATGATTAAATGTGATTTAATGATCATGGATATGAATAATGTGGATAATAATATCCATATTAGTCATACATATTATAAATGTGATTTATAATATATAAGAGAGATCTATTTGTAATTTACATTTGTTGATTAAATGTTAATGTGAATTGGATTCACATTGGATATTAAATTGAAAATGTAATTTACATTTTATTTTGGGTTGTGAATATGATTCACAATTTTCCAATGGCAAGATTATAATATTCACAAAATAATTATGAATTATTTTGTAGAATAATTTACAACAATTGTTGTTGTAATAAATTAGAGATATATGGAATATGTAATCAAGGGAGATTACATTCGAGAGATCCTCCTTCCATAGGAGGGAAGGTCACCTGTTCCTATTAGGAAAGGGAGGCCGTCCACTCCATGTATATGGAAGGAGGCATTCTCTCTTTCCCATTATCTCCATATTTGTTGATTTAATTTTGTGAATAAATTGTGTTGATTTATCAACATATATTCATTCTAAATTAAATTATTTGTTGTTGGTTTTACCAACACAAATCTTAGCCATTAAAAGAAACACAATCAATGAGAGCCATTGGATTTGTGTTGTTCCATGGATTGAGATCCATGGATCCCAAAATATTATAAAAGGAGAGGCACCCCTTTGCTCTTCTTTACACAATGCTTGAGAAGCACATCTCTCTCTCTCTCTCTTTATCTTCACATGCCTACTCTCTTCTTCTCTCATGGCCGTCCACCATGGATGCCATGGAGAGAGTTTCCATTGCCGCAGCGTCGTTGTTATGTTGCTCGATGGTTTGCTCGTGGAACTCCGTCTACTTCGGCGTGCCTTGCTCATGAAGAAGACGTCGGATCTCGTGTGTCGAGATCAGGAGATCCACCGCTTGGATTATCAACATGGATTGCGAGAAACACGCGGTTCATCCCCACGCTCGCAAGCGTCTCCTCCGTCGGATCGGACTTGAGACAGGAGGTCTCTTCGTTTAGAAACTCGATCTCAACCACGCTTCAAGAGGTAACCCTAATGCTTGTTAGTGGTTTAGACGAAAGATCCAAGAAGTGTTCTCGGATCATGTGGTTTCGTCGCATAACTTTTTTTTAATTTCCGCTGCAAAGAAGAACTAGTCCGACTAGTCGTTCTTCGTCGTATGCGATACGACGTTCACACTTCCATGATGCGCTTGAGGATTTAACCATAATCCTTCACTTTCACCAGAACTAGGTTGCCGCCTGCTGAAACTGCAAAAATGTTTTACAAGTGCCCTCTCAATCTCCTTATCCCTATGTGTGGTAGCATCTGCCACATTAAGCACAAAATTTTGTCTCCTCCTCCTACCACTGGCTATTGCATGGAAAATTTTGGTGTTTTGCATCTCCTTCCTTCTCCCATTTCTGCCTTGACCTTTGCCGCCACTCCACCTCCCTTCGCCTATCATCTTCCGCAACCACTTTCTATTGCGCTCCCTAGCACACAATTCTTCACTTCTCAGAGGCCACAGATCTTTGACATCGTCCAATCTCACGATCTCCGCTACCGCTTTCTCTCATTTTTTAGTTCTACTTCGAACCACCATATTTTTATGCTCCATCAACATACACCACGACAACTTGAGTTTTTGTGCTAGCCTTTGCGTTGCTGAACCCTCTACTTGCAACAAGCACCAGAAGCCACCCACCATCTCTTTAAAATCGTCATCCAGCAGCCAAGACTTTTCAAATCTGAACATTGATATTGATAATTTTTCCTCGCCCAAATCCTAAACGATGAGCGTGTGATACGACCGTGACCTTAAAAAATGCTCGACTCACAAACAAAGGGAACAACTCCAATAATTCCACAAATACCAGGAACCGATCAAGATGGGACCTCGAAGCAACATTAGGCTACGTGTACTTCATGTTACTGATATCCATGACCTCCAGCTGCATTTCACTTAAACTCCCAGAAATCACCAGAACCTAAGTCCCTCACCTTAATCGTTAGATTTATTCGCCGCGTATAGCGTCAAGTTGAAGTCACCCCAACCATCCACAGGATGCCCGCGTTCAAAATGATGACAACCTTCAACTCCTCCCACAAAGTCATATCACGATCCCTACCAACAACCTCCCCATACACTAATGTGAACAACCTTTTACCTTTCCCTTGTTTGCAATCCAATAACATTGAAACAATTCTAATCGCTACTTTATCAGCAACGAAGTCAAAAAGATCAGCATCACATGGTAAAACCATGCCCCCAGAACTTCCCCTTGTAGGGACAACTCTGAAATCTGATAATCTAGAGCATCCTAACGATCTCCAAAGCATAGAGCTCCAAGTTTCAATCTTCAACTCCTGTAAAAGTACAACGTCTGCTTGCTAGGATCCAAGCAGACTCCCCACCATCCTTATCTCCTCCGGCTCCGCCAACCTCTTCGCGTTCTAAGAAACGATCTCCATTTGGATCCACTCGAAAGGTTTGAGGAGGGGATGATCACCCCTAGACATTCCATAATTTACAACGTAAATGTCCTCCACATCTGCATTCAAGAGATCAACCTGCCCAACCTCAAGTGGTTGATCAACCCTGACTACGGTCAAGGTGCCCCCAATCTCTCCCAGAAAACTTTCCTTGTCTTTCAGTTCCCTCTCCCAATCATGATCGTGCCTCCAATTTTCTTCATTTGGGGGAGTAGGAGAGGAGTGGGTCTAACTTCGACCTGCACTCCCCCTCACCAATCTCCAATTTGCAATCCCTCCACGCTCTTTCTACCATTATGATGTGTCTGGCCATTTTCTGCCTGACAATGATGCGGCCCGTGGAATTAAATTGTCAACCTCAACATAAAAAAGAACAAGAGCCTCCAAAAACTCTCTCTTTGTCTCCACATTGCCAACGCGCTCTACCTTTGGACATCTTGCAGTTACAACCTCCTGCAAATCTCCCTTGTTCGTAGACCCAAGGAAGATTGTCTTAGTACCTCCACCACCTGATACCTCCCCCTGACCAGCATGAACACTCAGGTTTAAGCTCCCCAGAGAAGTCTCCCTTCCAAAAACTAGTGAAGAGGGCTCGTCGTCCACCCCCGTACACTCGAGAGGACCAACCAAAATGGGTGCCACCTCACTGGTGGCAGCGTAAACCACCAGTGTCCAAGCTCCAGAGACTGCCATATACTCCATCGAGGATCGAGAACTAGAAGCGCCGAGTTTCGACCACCCATGAATTGGGTCTGAAGCACCTCTCACATGCCCATGTCCCGACGAGACACCAATCGGGTCATACATAGAACCCGAACACCTAACATAATTGTATTCGAATACTCCATTTCAGTTGGATCTTGGGATGAGACTCCTAAACTCGCCACCATCTGACCTGGCACCACGAAAAAATATTGAAGCCTTATGCGCTACAACTGGTAGCTGACTCTTCGATAATGCCTCTCCCGAAAATGCTTGAGCGGCACCCCGAGAAAACAAGTGACTGTTTGCCTCGATCTGCGAATCTCTCCCACCATTTCACCTTTCCTCATAAAGATTGAGACCGTTCAAACTCTCCGACCAAGTCATACGATGCGAGCTTCTGGCCTCCAGAGATGGAACACAACAACAGGGGGCCACCTCCCCCATACCTTTTGGCGTAGGAGAATCTCCAAGGGTCAAGACATAAGGCAGACCACACTGCTCTGAGTTCTCCACCCTCCTCAAGTGCAAAAGGAAGCCCGCCTTGCCGACCTTGAACAAAAGCTCCAGAGGAATCACCTTCCACTCTCTCGTCAAAGAACCTAGGACACTCTAGTCTTCAACAAGGAAGAGGATAGATCGTAGAACACAGTCCACCTCTCACATGTTATGCAACACCTCCTTGATCGTTGACAGCTTCCGACATCGAATTGGAAGCCCCACCATCTCCACAACTATTGCAGTTGGACCCACGCCTCACCATCCCGTAGACGGGGTTGCTGTTGACGAATTATCGATGGGAAAAGTTTGCAATCATTGGAAAGAAAGGCATCGACCTCCGTCACCTCACTCCACGAATGCACAACTCCATCTTTGACAACCAAACTTCATCCTCCATGTAGCCTATAGATCGCCCCAATGCTAGAACCTCTATCACTCTCCTCAACTTTTTAGGTGGATCTTCAACAATGATCACTCCATCGACAGGTCTGTGATGAGTCCACCTTCTTCCAAGGACTCATGAACATCCACCACATCGATGTCCATCCTCGACAAGAAGTTGGGACACTCCCTCTGCACATGACCCTCCGACCGGCATCGGAAGCAGATCTTGTCTTTCACCCTACACCATCACATAGCGTGACCCACCACACCACACTTGAAACACCATCTCTGTGAGGTGGTCATTGATGTCCAACGAAACCCCTTATCACTGGGTGCAACCGCCCTAGATGAAGCTCCAGCCTGCTCCGGATGCAAAGGAGCTTTTCGTCGTTCCTTCCCTCATGGTCTGCTAACTGCGTACTCTGCCATCCAAATTTCAATTCCTCCTATCTAATACCAAGAACCAATTAAGTTGAAGAAATCATTAGGATAATAAAACCAGAAGAATTTAAAAAAAATCTTTAAAGGAGGTAAAGAAAATAGAATAAATTACACAAAGTCCTTGAACAATATACTCGATGTCAATATCATACATGAAATTTAAAATATAACAATGCGGTACCTGATTGATAACAGAGATTTATCGAGGGTCTAGAAATCTCACAAGGTGAGATATCCAGTCGATGCATTGATCGCTCAACAAACCTCATTTACTCAACAATTAACCCATAATAAGAATCAAGCAATGAATAGTAAAAATGTGGAGTTAAAATTTATTATAACTCTACACGCAAAAGTGTATAGGTGTAAGCACGTGTAGAGGTCAAACACTGGGAGAAAACAGGAGAAGGAGGTAATATAAATGCACAAAAAATCCTATCTTTTTATTCTAGACCATTTTATTATTGTTATGGGTTTTTAATTTCAGATATTTTTTTATTTTATTTTTGGTTTTGTAATTTTGTATTTTTCTTTTTCTATATTTCAGTTTTCATTTTCTTTTTCATTTCAATATCATATATATGTATATGTCTATATGTATACTTACAATATAAGATATACATAGATAATATAAGTCCATAATATGTAAAAATAGGCAAAATGTAGTGAACAAGAAAATTTTGTGGTTTTTATATATTTTTAAAAATTTCAATTATTTTTATGGAATTTTTACTAATTTTTATATATTTTTAAAGTCAAAAATATCCCAAATAAGGGATTAATAAATAATCTGAAATTGATTTGGGTTTTAAAAATAATAAATGTCTCCCAAAACAATCCAAATTAATTTTACTATATGAATAACAGTTAATTATAAAATAAAAAACTTATTTTTGGTATTTATGTAAAATTTTTATATTTTTTGTTGGATTTTAGAGCTTTATGATTTTTTAATTTATTTTTCTGATTTTTAAGTGTTTCTATTTTCTAGACTCAATAAATACCAAAATACACTTTACATGTTTTTTTGTAATTTTTCAAAAAGTTTTTAGTTTTTTTCGAATTTTTATATGTAAAGGGGGCAAAAAGAGCCTCATTTTCATTTTTAATAAATGGATAAAATGCAAAAAATGTAAAGTATAAGTATGGGCGTGAAAATATATGATATGAAGTATTTATCCCTATTTTTTCGTATTTTTAGGAGCACATTAGCCATTTTTAACAATTAGATAATTAACACAAAAATTCATGTCCTAACATGAGTATATTTGCAAATAAAATAAATTCCAGAGGGTTCTGTGCAAATATCCTAAAAATGTTCAACGTAATTAAATTTTTATTTGAACTATTTAATAATTTCAAAATCTACCAGGGCATCATAGCAATTTCACCAATCACATGGGACTACACGTGATGCACACTGGAAGGGACTAAAATGCAATTATCACAAAGTTCAGGGGCCTCACAACAATATTCACAAAAATATACAACATTAATTTCAATTATAGGACGACACGTGAGATGACATGGAATGGACCTAATTGTAATTATAGAAAGCTCAGGGTCCTTATACAAAATTTCCACTTATTTTATAACATTAATTTTTATTTATAAATAGAAAAAATGCAGGGTGAGATATGCAATTTACCCCATAATAGGCGCGTGCAAATGACTAGATGATCTTCATTGAGACACGTGTCTTGCATCCGACGACTGATGACGCTTCGTGGATCAACAGTGGAGATTAAATTGCCATGAGCGATCCGACAGCTAAAGCTCGCGTGATCCAACGGTGGCTACTACATCTGGAGGGCTTCTTCTTCATCGGACGACAACGAGAGGCGTTGGAAGAACTGATGATGAACTCATCCGAGATGAGTTTGAATCTAATGTATTGGGCTCTTTCGATCTCCTCCGTCACTACTGAGCAGCTCTCTTCGTTTCTGGAAGTCCTCTGTGTCTATTGAGCCCCACAACATGGTCGGAGAAGCAGCCAAGACCTCGGACGAACCCTTGGACCTGGGGCTCCCGTTCTTCACTTCGATAGGGCTCAATAGCCCTCTTCAGGACCTGCAAGAATGTTAGAAATATTCACGAGAGGAAGGGGAAGGTATTGGCATTTATTTGGTGGTGAATCGAAGCGAGGTGAGGTGGAATGAAACTGCTCCGGTTAGCGACGGAGGTGGAGCGGGGATTCGCCGATCGAGGCTCGATCAGGTTGGACACAAGGTGAATAGAGATGGAGAAGCGAGTGGGGAAGAAAGTGAAGGCGTTCAAGGGGTTGGTCAACAACGGGTATACGACGGAATCGTTCACTGGAGTGGAGCTCCGACGAATTACGAATGACCCATTTTACGCTAAAACACTATGCTAAGAATAAAACTAAATGCATAATTAAAAAGCTGATAACAAAATCCATCTAAAATAAGTAAAAGGGAGCAACTCTTACTTGGTTGTGACACCAGGGAGCAGGACGGTCGTCGGAGCGCTACCTGGGTGCACCTCCTCCATCCGAGCCACCCGTGGAGCTCAGGGGAACTTCCCCCTATCACAGGGATGCACGCTAGGCCAAGCTCATGGGTTTAGGACGTAGGAAAATGACCAAATTTGAGGAGGCTGAAGGTGGTTCTTATTTATAAACATTGGAGAACCCTTATTTGACTGGGCGGTTGTGAAGAATTGGGCTATATACACTAGATCTAAGGTAGGGGCGTGTATGTACAATGATCAGGGAGTGTTTCTTGTGAAGGAAGCGTTCGCGAAAGATGGACGAGACACCCATGAAAAATGGCAAAAAACACAGGGTTTGACAGGTCCACGTCAAATCGGAAGCAGAGGGGGAGTTGACTGCGGTCAACATTTGATGCACTGGGATTGGTCCAGCTAGGACCGTTACATGATAAAATAGTATATTTATTCAAAAATAATTATTTTAAAATAGTAAAAGGTTTTTTTATTTTTTGTATATAAAATAAAAAAAGGAATTTTTACCCGGCAGACCCTGTAATCTTTTGCAATTACCGCTATGACCTTTGATACATCGTAATTCCTCCCTCACCCCCGTAAACTTGTTAACCTTTACCCTACAGACCCTGTGGTTAACTCCCATCCATTGAGCCGTTAAAATTAACCGGATTCTGTTATCTTCTTCTATATGATACCCATTTTATTTATCAAATTTACCAAAGATGCCACTCCCTATCCTTGCTTAGCCTCCCCTGCTCGAAGCACCCCCCTCACCCCCGGCGGTCGGCGCTCCACCGACTCCCTGCTCGAAGCACCCCCCTCCCCCCCGGCGGCCGGCGCTCCACCGACCCTAGCTCACCGCCCGCACCCCCTACCCTAGCTCGCCGCCTTTGCCGACCCCGCCCGCCCGCACCCCCTGGGAGCTCCCCCGACCCTGCTGCAAGCTCCCCCGGCCCTGCTGCAGAACCCCCCCCCCCCCATCGCCGCCTACAACACCCCCCCGCACCCCCCTGGCCCTACCGCGAGCTCCTTCGACCCCTCCACCTCCCCTGCGGAACACCCGCCCGCGAGCTCCCCGCCCTCCACCTCCCCATCATCCCCGGCACCCCCGCCCCTCCACCTCCCCATCGCTGCCTACAACGCCCCCCGCACCCCCCGGCCCTGCCGCGAGCTCCCCCGACCCCTCCACCTCCCCTGCACCCCCGCCCCTCCACCTCCCCTGCGGAACACCTGCACCCGAGCTCCCCGCACCTCTCCACCTCCCCATCGTCTCCAGCACCCCCGCCCCTCCACCTCCCCATCACCGCCTACCTCGCCCCCCCGCCCGCCCCCTCCTCCCCGCGAGAGCTCCCCCGACCTCTCCACCTCCCCTGCACCCCCTCGCCCCTCCACCTTCCCTGCGAAACACCCGCCTGCGAGCTCCCCCCTCTCCTCCACCTCCCCATGGGAACATCTCCCCGCGAGCTGCCCCCCGCCCCTGTGAAGCCCTCTCCCTGCCCCTGCGAAGCTCCAGGTAGAACGTCGCGTCAGGTTGAGACTCGTGGGAGGGAAAGCTGTAGCAGGAGGGAATAATTTTTTTCTTCTTTCTTAATTCTAGCCGTCCGATCGAGGATTGGTTAGATTAACTTGTTTTTAACCAAGGAAGTTAACTTTAGATGTGTCAATTTAACGGTAGGGTTTGTAGGGTAAGACGGAGCAAGTTTACAGGGTCGAGGGAGGAATTACGATGTTTCAAAGGTCGTAGCGGTAATTGCAAAAGATTACAGGGTCTGCCGGGTAAAAATCCCTTTGGGGAATTGAAAAGGTTACTGGAGCCTGGAGGTGCCCTGATGATGTCTGAAGAAATGCCAGAGGAGGATATGAAGATGCATCCAGTCTCTGAATATGCATCTAAGGTGTCTACTAAAATGTTTAAGACAGTTGTCTAGGTTCAATAGAGGATCATAATAAAACAAGGGGATCCTGATAATGAAAAATCTTGGGGATGGATTCAAATGAAGATCATTTTTCCTTGCTATCTCCTATAGCAAGTGGAGAGGAGCCTCTACTGTTCTCTGTGATAAGAAAATTCCTTTAAAGATTAAAGGAAAGTTTTACAAAGCAGCCGTGAGACCTGCTATGCTTTATGGATCTGAATGTTGGCCTGTGAACCATAGACATGTGCAGAGAATGAATGTAGCAGAAATGAAAATGATAAGGTGGATGTGTGGACCCACAAGTAAAGATCAGGTCCGGAATGATGCAATCAGAAAGAAAGTTGGCATAGCTCCGATCGAGGATAAGATGCGAGAAAACCGCTTAAGATGGTATGGACATTTGCAAAGAAGATCAGTTGATGCATCAGTTAGGAGATGCGAGTGTTGGGATGTTGAGCCGGCTAAGAGAGGTCGAGGACAGCCCAAGAAGTGTTGGAAAGAGACCATACGAAGGGATCTTAGTTTTGTGGATATAAGCTCGGGATTGGCCCAAGATAGATCTGAATGGAGGCGAAGAATCCATGTAGCCGACCCTACTTAATTGTGGGAAAAGGCTTTGTTGTTGTTGTTGTATAACCTATAGCATTTGGAAGACTGAATTGAGGAGAAATGCAGATGTCGGAATTCTGGAAGACATTAGAGGATGGTAATAAGGAAGTAAAGAAAATTTCTCATGCTTCAGAAATGAAGAACGCTCGCGTCGCTCCTTTGGGAGTGTTGCTTCGTGTTGGGAAATCTATGATTATTGACAGAGAGGAGAACATGCTATCGAATTTACTGGGGACAAAGTCTTGAATCTAAAAAGGCATTTTTTATCAGTGTGGGTATTATAGAGGGTTCCTGCCAGCTGAGCTTTGTCAAATCTTAATTCGTCGCTTTTTGGGTCGAATCATCTCCAAGTGCTCTCTTCCCCTCACTCTTTATATACCGTCAATAGGGAAGAAGTATCATATGACAGCTTTCCATATTCGATTCATGCATCCCCAGAGTTCGGATAGTGAAACAGACCTAAAAGGATCTCGATGTGCTGTGCTGTCTAATTCTCCTGTAGTCTTCATTATGATGTTTGCTAAATTTCGATACTCCAGGAGAGATCTACCGAAATTCAGAGTATTATAGAAAGGAAGATTTGAGCAAGTGGGGGACTTCTATACTGGGGCCCTTGATACAAACATATCTTGATCAGATACTTTAAAGAAAAACATTATATTAAGTCATATGATATGGGTGATTTCAAAATCTTGAAGGAATGGGTCACAATTCTAAGATGGTTTCCATATTAACGGCTAGATTTGGAAACAACCAACGTGGCTGTTTGGGTTGGTCTTCCAAGCCTAAATGTGCATATTCACAACCTAAGAGCTACCAAATCTATTGCTAAGCTTTGAGGAAGTACATATGTGTTCACGATGATGTGATGAAATTCACAAGAAGAAGCTCTGCATGAGCATACATGGAGATTGATCTTGTTAGACCTAGGATTCCCCATGTGTTGATAAGAAATGGGATACAAATCTTCAAACAAAATCTTGTGTATAAGGAGATTCCAAACTTCTGTCCATAAGGTTGTGTGATTGGTCAAACTATGGGAGAATGCAAATTTAGAAGAGGGAAGAATGAAGCAATACATGGAAATGCGTCAGATGTGGACGCATATTGTCAATCAAACACAAGAGGAGAGGAAGAATGATGCTGACAAGAAATTGGAGAATGTTGTGACTTCTTTCACTGCTGCACATCAACTGGTGTCTGGTTATAACAACAACCAGGACACAGAACTCCCAATTTCAGCACCGACTGGTTTGTTGAAGACTGCGTTGCAGAACTCCCAACTTCAGCACCGACTGGTTGACTCCTGACAACAGAAGAAGAATTATTTGATGCAGCATGCTTCTGGCTCATGTTCACAGGTAAGTTGGCAACATCAACAACTTTTAGATCTAGTAGCAACCAACAGAGGACACACCAACTCTTTGATGCACAGCTTGAGCATATTGAGAGCATGAGAATAATCTGGACATCAGAAGCAAGAAGAGTCACGTCTTTATTTTCTGGAAGGACAACTGGAAAAGTAAAAGAAAAATACCAAAGGAGAGAGCTTTGTTCGAAGGAGATGTCAGATGATGCTCGAGGCCTCCAATGGAAACAATATCCAACGGCATTATGTGGGATGAAGGAAAACTTTTGAGTTGCAGATGGCTGATGTTAGTGCTGAGATGAACGAACGAGCATCTAAAATTTTGGATGTAAATGAGCATGATATGGTTGAGCAATATGAATCCTCACAGAGAATGATTCAGACGAATAAGTATGTTGCTGTCCATCATGAAATCCATTAATGCAAACCATTAAGGGGGGATATAAATAGAAGCAGCAACCACTGACACAACACCAACATGCTTTTTTACTTGCGGCATATACAATTACAGGTCCCTTCAGGGCAATTAAAACAATATGCGGAATTGGTTCTGATAACCAGCAACAAATTGAAAGCATATTGATGGAGACTCAGATACAATCATTACAGCATGCAGAGCAACAGAAGAACAATAGCAGCTTTACTAAGAAAAGAAATTTAAGCAGTAAAAACCAAAGAGGGAAGATAATCTGCTTCTTTGTAAGTTATGTTAACGCATATATTAGTTGTCTGTGTGTCTCTCTGTTATTTTTTTATTTTCAACTGTATGCTTTATTTAATTTACCCATAGGCTACTCTCCTATATAAGAGAGCCTAGGGCTTATGGAATAAACATCTCTTTCATTTTTCCCAACATGGTATCAGAGCGACGGTCCTAGACCGGAGTTCTCGAAACCCTAACCCTACCCCCACCCCACCCGCGAGCCCCTCTCTCTCATCGCCATCAGCGCTTCTGCTCCATTGTTGCGCTTCCGCCAGTGCCCACGCTCTTGCGCGTCTGCCTGTGCGCCCCTGCGCGCCTGACTGTGCGCCTTCACGCGCCTGTGCGCGTAGGTCTGCGCCTGTGCGCGCTCCTTCACGCGCGGCTGCGCGCTCGGCTGCGCATGTGCGCGCAACTTCACGCGCCGATGTGCGCCTGTGCGTAACTTCATGGTGCACGTTTCTGTGAGGTCAGAGAGCATCAAGGAGCCCTAAGCGTGTGCGAAGCCCTAAAGAGCACACCGTCACCTACATGGGTTTAGTTGTTTGAGGTCTACACAAGCAACTAAACCCGTCTATATCATTGTAGACAAATCTTATCTTCAGTCAATCGCTCCAGTCTTCAGTTTCTAGTATGTCAGAAAGCAAGGCGGATATTCCATCCATTGGCGCCTTCCGTGGTCCGGCGCCTATCGTCAAAATGGACGGCACAAACTATGAACTGTGGGCGATGCAGTTCATGAGCATGATGAAGTCAACAGGTAAGAAGCATATTCTTACCGAACCAGAGCCTGCTGAGAAGACTGGAGCCAATGCCTCTTGGGAGGAAGATGACGCATACGCCAAAGTTTGGCTATCTGGTACGTTGGCAATTGAGATTGCCAATGACATTCTACATCAACCCACGGCCAAGGATATGTGGGACATTCTGGCGGCAACATATTCGCAGGCGAAGAACGAGACAAAGATTCTGCAACTCCAGCATGACATATTCACTATAAAGCAGAATGGTCGCCCCCTACATTCACTCTACACATCCCTGAGAGGGATGTTCGAGAAGCTCTACAGCTTCATGCCTCTGACAGCCACGCCAGAACAGCAGAAGACATATCGGAATGCGACTATGGTGGGTGTGTTCCTTGTTGCATTTGATCCAGAGTATGAGGCGGCACGATCCCAGATCTTGGCCGACTCTACTATTCCTCCCATGGAGGAAGCCTTCCATAGACTGAGCTGGATCACCGTTCCTTCCACGGCCACGAATCAGAATACTTCAGTCATGGCCGTCAACAGGGGTCACGGATTTCATCATCAGACCCGTGGATGTGGACCTCGTAGCAGAGGAGGAGGCCGCACTCGGCCAACATGTACTTACAGTCATCGCGTTGGACACAATGAAGAGACATGCTACTCGAAGCATGGATTTCCTGCATCTGCACGAGTCGCTGAGCAGATAGAGCCTCCATCTGCTGCTACTTTGGATCAGCGATTCGATGATCTAGTTGCCCATCTAAGGGGCATTATACCCCCATCTGGCCCAGCGCCTACTATTGAGAGTCAATCTGATGCTGATGCTTCTGCTTCTGCGTCTACCAGTGCTTCAGGTAGCATACTTGCACTTACCAGTAGTAGATCAGATACATTACCGTGGATTATGGACTCGGGCGCTACACATCATCTATGTGGCGACCAGAATTTACTTACAGGATATTCTCAGATTCCTCCAGGCCGAACAGTGGTCATTGCCAATGGTACACATTCTCCCATCACTGGTCAGGGGGAGATTAGACTGACATCTTCTATGCAGCTCAAGAATGTGCTACATGCACCTGACTTTTCAATGAATTTGTTGTCAATCAGTCAGATTATGAAGGATTTACAATGTCGGGCAATTTTTGATCCATCTTCTCTTATTTTTTAGGACATCCGTACCGGCAACGTGATTGGTCGTGGCTATGAGCAAGGAGGCCTCTATCGCCTAAATCAGACTCCATTCGCTGGAACCTCATCCCTTCCCACTGGACCTGTATCTCCTTTAATGTGGCATTTGCGCTTTGGAAATCTACCGCTTCAGAAGTTGCGTCGTGTGTTACCCCAGGGTCTTCCTCACACATCTATCCAATGTGAGGCTTGTCAGTTGGGAAAGCATCACAGGTCTACCTTTCCCAGTCGTCCATGTCGGAGTAGTACCTCCAAGTTTGAGTTATTTCATATTGATATTTGGGATCCGAGTCGTGTACCTGATCATCAGGGACACAGATTTTATATAGTTATTGTGGATGACTTCTCTCGTGTGTCATGGGTATTTTTGATGAAAAATAAATCTGAAGCAGACGATATTATTATCCATTTTCTGAATGAAATTCAAAATGTTTTCTCTACATCTGTGAAGTTTGTAAGAAGTGATAATGCCCTAGAACTGTGCACTCATGTCCTAGCCAACTGCTACTCCTCAAAAGGGATTATACATCAAACATCTTGTGCTTATACCTCTCAACAAAATGGGATTGCTGAAAGGAAACATCGCCACCTGCTAGATGTCACAAGATCACTTCTTATACAGAGTCATGTTCCTTATTCTTACCGGGGTGACGCGGTTCTCACTGCATGTTACCTAATTAACCGTATGCCGTCCTCTGTCTTGGATGAACAGATTCCTTTTTCCATTATCTATCCTGGGAAGGATCTGTTTTCCCTTATTCCCCGTGTGTTTGGTTCAGTTGCCTTTGTCCACCAGTTGTCTACCGGTATTGACAAGCTCTCTCCTAGGGCTGTCAAGTGTGTGTTTGTTGGGTACTCCAGAACTCCAAAGGGGTACAAGTGTTTTGATCCTTTGCGTAGGCGGTATATGGTCAGTGCAGATGTTACATTTTTTGAATCCGTAATGTATTTTTCATCTTCAGGTGATCAGCAGCTACCTTCACTGACTACCGACGCCATATACATGACACCACCACCTCCAGCACCGTCACCACCATCACCACCACCACCACCACCATCGATCCCCGTTTCACCACTACCGTTCCATTATAACCGCAGGCCTCCTCCAGCTCATGGTCATGGCTCATCTCCTAGCTCGCCTATGGTATGTACTGAAGATACTTCTCTTGATGGATCTAATGATATTTCTGAGCAGGATATGTTGCAGGGGCCAGATGAGGACACAGTTGATTTAGATGTTCCTATTGCTATACGCAAATCGAAGAGGAGCTGCATTACATATCCATTGGCAGCTTCTGTGTCATTTGAGCGACTATCTGGGGATTTCAGGAACTTGGTGGTGGCCTTGTCAGCTGTTGATATTCCACGGAATTATCAAGATGCTCTGCAGGATAGTAGATGGCGTCTAGCAATGGAGGAGGAAATGGCGGCACTTCAATCTAGGGGAACTTGGAGTCTAGTTCCTATACCTCCAGATGTGACCCCGGTGAGCTGCAAGTGGGTATTTACGGTGAAGCAAAATGCAGATGGTAGCATTGACAGATACAAGGCCCGCCTTGTTGCACGTGGTTTTACACAAACATACGAGGTGGATTACCTTGATACATTCTCACCAGTAGCCCGTCATTCCACTCTCTGGATCTTGCTATCAGTCGCAGTCACTCAAGAGTGGCCGCTATATCAGTTGGATGTGAAGAACGCGTTCTTAAATGGAGACCTGCAGGAGGAAGTCTATATGCAACAACCACCCGGTTTTATAGTTGAGGGGGAGTGTTCCAAGGTGTGCAGACTTCATAAGGCTATCTATGGCCTTAAGCAGAGCCCCAGAGCATGGTTTCAGAAGCTCTCAGACCTCTTTGAAAAACAGGGATACAAACGCTCCAATGCTGATCATTCCTTGTTCGTACAGAAGACTTCAAGAGGTATTATTGCAATTATGGTTTACGTAGATGACATCTTGATTACAGGAGATGATGAGCAAGGCATAAAGCAGGCGAAAGAGAAGCTGGGGAGCGAATTTGCCACTAAGGATCTTGGAGTCCTTAGATATTTTTTGGGGCTGGAATTTGCTAGAAATTCGTATGGATTAGTAATGTCACAGAGGAAATATGGTACGGACCTGTTGAGTGAAACAGGTATGCTTGGGTGTCGGCATGCTACGACACCAATGGACCCCAGCATGAAGCTCTATGATGATGACAAAGAGGAGGTGGACAGGAGAAGATATAGAGAACTGGTAGGCAAACTGTTGTATGTCATGATCACTAGGCCCGATATATCCTTTGCAGTGAGTCGTGTGAGCCAGTTCATGGAGCAACCACGTCAGGTTCATATGGATGCCATACATATGATACTTAGATACCTCAAATCATCTCCAGGTGCAGGTTTGCTATTCAAGAAGGGAAAGGGGATTTCTATCTCATCATGTGCGGATGCAGACTATGCAGGTTGTCTCAAGGACAGGAAGTCCACCTCGGGGTTTGCAGTCTATGTTGGAGATTCTCTAATCTCATGGAGGAGCAAGAAACAGACGGTGGTAGCCAGATCTAGTGCTGAATCCGAATATAGGGCTATGGCCCAGGCTAGCACAGAGATGATGTGGGTGAAGGATGTACTTACAGATCTATGTCTAGATGTACCACTTCTTATGAACTTAGAATGTGATAATCAGGCAGCCTTGTTCATTGCAAACAATCCAGCTTTCCATGAGCGGACCAAGCATATTGAGGTTGACTGTCACTTCATACGTGACATGATTTAGAAGGGGTTCATTGCTACATCGCATGTCACCTCAGAATCAAACTGCCGATATATTCACCAAGGCATTGCCGATATACTCCATCTTGAGGGGGAGTGTTAACGCATATATTAGTTGTCTGTGTGTCTCTCTGTTATTTTTTATTTTCAGCTGTATGCTTTATGTAATTTACCCATAGGCTACTCTCCTATATAAGAGAGCCTAGGGCTTATGGAATAAACATCTCTTTCATTTTTCCCTACAAGTTAGGTTGGGCAAAAGTTGATTAAAGCAAAGGAAACATGGGACAAAGCTTTTGAAGTACTTGGTGAATTCAAAGAAGATGTGAATTGGGGGATTCCGTTCTGGTTACTTTCTAATGAGAAGACAGAAGAGACACTTAATGCAGCTTACTGAGATCTAAATTACAATATGGTCTATGATCCATTGGTGAATGCATGGATGGGAGCTTCTCAATGCTCAAGAAGAATGAAGAAAAGGAAGAGGAATTTGACAGTGTTGATAATGAAACTTCCTATTCCAATTGTGAAGTGGAAATCCAATAGGACAATCCAATGGATGTACAACTCTTGCAGATTGAAAAATCATTTTCCTATAAAAAATGATGATTTTGGATAGATTAAGACGGGAAGATCAGATGGAAGAAAGTAATCATAATAAAAAATATCTTCCGACTCATCCAGATCCAGTCCCATGGAATTGCCGGGCATTTAAAGATGCCCCTTCCTCTTTATCATAATAAAAAAATATCTTCCGACTTGGATTTTGGTGCATCATAGTAGGTAGCTACCATCACCTTTCCATGTTTGAGATCATGTATCTCTCATTAAGATGGTAGATATATCTCTTATTTTTTTCAGAACGAATATTATGGTGAGAATATTCCCCGCCATATACACAGTTGTTTTATGGTTAATATGTGTAGCTCAATGGAGATAGAATAGGCGATCCACGTCTTGACCTTGTTTTCAAGTTGCCATTTTTCTCAAGTAGGATCATCCTTCTTGGTTTTTCTAATTTAACCAATATGCCCACGACTCATAATCCTCATCTCATCAAGAAGGTCCATAGGAGATATGTTTCCTGCGTATCATTAGCTTCATCAAGGTAGTATGAATACTCATATTGTTAAACATTTCTATAGATGAGAGATAGCAACAACGTTGCCTTCATTGTCTGAATTGTCTTCCAGAATCCTTGAAGAGATAGAAGGTGATGTTTGATTAATGAAACTATGATTAATTGATCAACCTCAAGTTTTAGTTGATCACAAAAGGCCTCTTAGAAAAACCACATGAGAAGAAACTGATCGATCAACCGAGAACCTTGGTCAATCAGCAAAATTTCATTGAATGGTTATGAATAGAAAGTGGTCCATCACCGTGACATGAGCAGAGTAATCAATCACAATGCCAAATCATCAAGTGAGGAGAGTTGATATATTAATATGGCGGTGACAATATCGATCAAGGATGGCACTTAAATCACCATTCAATATATGATGTAGGTTTATCCATGAGTACAACAACAACAACAAAGCCTTTTCCCACAATTAAGTAGGGTCGGCTACATGGATTCTTCGTCTCCATTCAGATCTATCTTGGGTCAATCTCGTACTTATATCCAAAAAACTAAGATCCCTTCGTATAGTCCCTTTCCAACACTTCTTGGGCCGTCCTCGTCCTCTCTTAGCCGGCTCAACATCCCAACACTCGCATCTCCTAACCGGTGCATCAGTTGACCTTCTTTGCAAATGACCCAACCATCTTAAGCGGTTTTCTCGCATCTTATCCTCGATCGGAGCTACACCAACTTTCTTTCTGATTGCATCATTCCGAATCCGATCTTTACGTGTATGTCCACACATCCATCTTAGCATTTTCATTTCTGTTACAGCCATTCTCTGCACATGTCTATGGTTCACAGGCCATGGTTTATCCATGAGTACAAAGGTTTTTTTCTATTATGTGAGATCTCAATGCATGAATGAAGATCTGGAACCACCTATGCTCACAACAGCAGACACCCTCGACAAGTAACGTACATGGAACTTCAAAAGCACATAAAGATTAATCAGGTTATCTCTGATACCATGTGGAGTAAAACACAGCCTCAAGAGAAAGCATAAATACAAACAATTTATGTGAAACCCTCTTGAGGGAAAACCCATAGGCTGACTCTCACAAACGACTAGATTTCTCTCTATTGTGCGTACAGTTTATATGAGAATAGGGAAAACAGATCCACATCCGCGATCTATTTACCCAGTACAGGACACATGATACAATACTTTGCAAGTTGCTCCAACTTTTTTAGGAGATAAAGCATCCCTATCCTAGGCGTGCAATCATCCAGAATTCATAGGCCAAAAAACGGTCATGACTTATACCTTACTAACTAAGGAGCATGCCCACGGCGCGTATAAAGCCTCAGTGCTATGAATAACATTCTCAACATAGTAAATTTCAAATTAATATTATTGTGTGTTGTCATTAAGCACAAAATCTAAGCAGGTTTTGATTGGTTTCAAAGTGAGAGTATAACGAAGCTTTTTTAGAATCTACAAAAAAAACTTCTTTTTACCGCTTTTAGCATACAAGCACTTTACATATACGCTTTTTTGACATGGTTCTGCAATGCCATCTTTGCATACATATGTATGTATTTAATTTTTCTCGTCCAAAAATTAAGGCTTAATTTCGTCTCAATAAAATAAACTCACCACGCCACATGGTTTTTCCGAAAAATTAGTTCCTACACCAAAAATGAAAACCGAATCCAAGCCAAATCACAAGTTTACTGTGACTATCAAGCTTTCTCACAAATTTTCTGTGGCAGCTGAGAGTGCTCATGCTTAGGTTCTAAAGCAAGCCATCTCACTAGTTTACCGTGGTCCGGGAGTCATTCTTTCCCAAAATGCCCAGACATGTTTAACAACAAACAAATAAACTTGTAGAGAAGATTTAAAAACGCACCTATAAACAATACATATAACCCAGCAAAGACCAAGACAGATATCACGGAGAACAACTAATCTTTATTTCAACAAAATACCAATGGAAAATGAGATTCACATCAATTAGAGAGTAAATAATAACTAAGAGCAGTTTTAAGCAAATACCATGCTTTGAGAGAAGCGAGGAATTCAACTCAAGTCAATTCAACTTCGATTCACGAAGTTATAATCTCATTGGACCAAAAACCGGATGACGCCTACATATTGCAACGCAGATAGAACATGCTATTTCACAAGATTTACAACGCTTCAAAGAAGAAGAGAATCATCAAAACCTCCTGATCATATACATTACAACCTGAAGGCCGCATCAGAAAACTCATAATTCGATCAGCAGCAAGAAATTTACAAAGCCAAATAAAGGAATATGATGCAACTAATGAGCCTCATAAATTATCCATGGAAGAGCTTGGCACTAAAGCAAGACAGGCATCAAAGCATACAAAGACACAATGGTTAGTATCCCCTTCAAAATGGTTAACCGGAAGGAATTTTACCGATCCGCAACAAGAAGCAACCTCCCGCCTCCGCCGATCAGCATCCATCCTGAAATCCCACAACCTGCCCCAACTCCATGTTATTCCTCATTGCGAGCGCCATCTCCTTGCGCTTAAGCTCCAATGCCATTCGCTGATTCTCTAATCCCAACCTCTCATTCTCGAGTCTCATCCGCTCCAGCTCCCGATCCTTCTTGCTGCAGAACCTCTGCCACTTGAACCTCCGCTTCTCCAATTCAAACGCCTCTGCCTCAATCTCCACCCTCTCCTCCTCGAGCTGCACAGTCCTCTTCCTGAACCACTCCTGCATATCCGCAGCCGACATTGTCCCATCCCGCAAAACAACATCCATCTCCATCTGCAAATTCGTGTGACTCGGCCTCCTACCAGAGTCAACATTCCTCAAATTCCTCCCATACCCATTCACATTATCACCATCCTCCTCCTCTTCGTCATCATGCTCCTCCTCCTCCTCGACCTCTGCTTCCACCTCAGCGCCGCTGCTCTGCTTCATTGCGTGCACTACCGCGAGTGTACCCCCGCATCCCCTGCTCTCTCCATCATGTGAATTCGGCATCCTATGCCCATTGTGGTAAGCACACATCTCCCTGTAGAACAAGTGCTTCGAGGCAAGGATCTTCCGCACGTCTTCCTTCGCCTTCGGTGGCACGTGAGGCATTGAATCCAGCAGCGCGGGGTTCTCGACAACATCGCACGTGGTCCCCCGGCCGAGGATGTCGTTCAACTTCTTGTACCTTTTATTGAGATCATTGAATTTGTCCTCACACTGCTGAGGAGAAACATAGCAACCCTTCTCAAGCATCAATTTCGACACAGTCTTCCACTTGCCTTTCTTTTGGAGCGCACAGGCGCCACCAGGCTTGCGCTTCGAACCGACGGGCGTGTCCGGGTGGTCGAAGGGGCCGTCGTCACCGACGCAGGCGACGACGCTGATGAGAAGGCGCACCATGTCATCCGTCCACTTCATGCGCTGCCACGGGGAGGAGCCTCCGCCGCTCTTCTTGCCGTAATTGAGCTCCTGCGTCTCGTCCTCGTCGTCGCTCGCAAGCTTCGTCTTCACAGAGGAGGGATCGAAGAGGGTGATGGGTTGGGCGATCATGGAGGGGTGGCTGAGGTGGATTGGGTGCTCTAAATCGATCACGCCGCCGCCCTTGGGGGCTCCTTGCATCAGGTTCTCCATCTGGCGGTTGCTGTCGATCACTTCATGGGCTTCGAAGCTTTGCAAATCGGGAGGAAACTGGGGAAAACGAGGGTACCCAAATCGAAACAGGGGACGGGGAGATCAGGAGATGTGGAAAGATCGGATCTTGGTGGGGGGATCGGCAGAGATTTGGGCGGAGATTTAGCAAAAACACTGCGGGGGCTGTTCTTGAGCTGGAAGGGATGAATTAAATATTATTATTTCTTTATTTGGGTTATTTTCATATTTGTTCCTGTAAATGCATTCAGCACTATGTTGAAAAAATTGATAAAGATTTTATCAGAATATAGATGGAGCAAATTTTTAAATCAGATTCATTTATATAAATTAACCATCGATTGATATGTATATAGATATGCATCAATAAATGGATGAAAGTTATTAAAATTTTACTTGATACTACTTATTAGTCATTACATATAAATTTTCTTATATATTTAAACGGATTTTAGTTAAAGAATAAATGACTTAAGTTGCATATATGAATCTTAATCGAACCTTGTCAAAACAGAAAAAAAAGTATATACCAAATATTGTTGAAGATAAAAAAGTATAAATAACTTTAAAATTGATATTATTGACTGTTTGTTGTAAATGGAATATTTAACAAACTAAATTGATTTTTTGCTAACTCAGAGCATGTTGAATCGAACCTAAACACATAATGAATTGATCCCTGTTGTATTATCATATTTACATGTATACCCTCAAATTTGTCAGATTGAGCTATCTAACAAAGGTATATGTGCCCATTTATGCTGTGAAGAGGTAAGAAGTATATGAGTTTGTTTTTTATATTGCTTGACGTTTCGTGCTTGCTGACGGTGCCAAAGGTCCCATTATTCCCTTCTTGTCAACGTGAGATCTTGGATTTGAACAATTAAACTAATTAGACATCGAGCATGCTTTTATCCTGAGAATTCAAGACGTGTGATTATTGGAGATCAAACTGAAAAAGCCATAGAGATGAGCATCCAAAATTTACAGGCGTATGTTCACAATTATACGGAATATAGGGGTATCCGTGTAAACTCAAGTGGGTACGAAACATATATTTTTCTTCAAGTGGTAGGGCTCGGAGTTGACGCGCATGCCCTTTAGGATTGGGAAGGAGATCGTACGTTAGCGGGGGCTTTATGGTCTCCTTCTCATAGAATGACGAGAAATGCCCTTAGGATTTAAAGAGAGGGTATGCTAAGTGGGGGCTTTATGGTCTTCTTCTCTGTGGAATGGGACCTTTCGGTGACGTAGGGCGACGGAGAAAGGCGATTTGAAGAGGGAATTTTTGATTGATTTTATGGGATGGGGACATTGAATGGAACTGCCGCTTGAGGAAGGAGTTTTATTAATTGATGACGTTGGGAAGAGGCAAATTGAATTCGTTTGACAACAAGGTCATGCTACAATGGCCATAAAATAAGGGGGTTTTTTAATAAATATTAAAATATTCATAATTAATTAAATAGATATGGGCTTTTAGTATTGAAAAACAATTACCATCTATCAATAACTAACTAGTGCATACCCGTGCGGTAGAGCGAATTGAAGTTTCAGCGTTGAAGCATTCTCGTAAAGAGGAATGTGTATAACAAAAGTAGATTCATTGCAGTGGAAGCATGCATATGGAGCCAAGTAAATATTTAAGTTAGAAACTGACTCAAATGTCACTTCAATGTATATTGCAATTAGATTGCGTTATAATAATAGCACAATGTAATCAAAGGGTATGTAGTAAATGATAATGGATATTATTGGCTACAAAATAATCTATACATTTATTGCAAAACTCACATTAACACTATCTATTATATATTGAAGTATACTATATATTGAAGTATACTGTAACATAAGATGTTTAACTTTCGATGGTAGAAATGATTATGCAGCTATTTTGTTCTATAATTTGAGTTCAAGTTTTGGATTTATATCAAGCATTTGATTTAATAGTGTCGATTATATTTATGCATGTTATTATTATCGAGCATGATTAGAACAGATAACTTTCAGATATTAGGAGTTGTGGAGTGTGCATATATGAATCTAATATGATTTTTGAGTTGAACTACTATATTTCCTACTTTATAATTTTAATAAATGTGCGAGAATAGAGTACAAATCATTTCTATTCACTATATGATCTTTGAATCTTCATTGTGAATTAGATAAGATAGGGAATAAACCGACAAGCGTTGAGTTGGTGGAATCATTCAAGTCTCATGTCCTGTAGCATTTATATGCTTGAACTCAATAACATTCAGTACTGAAACTCCAATCATTGTCTAAATCCTATTTGTAAGTGATGTTAGGCCATCAAGTTCCACTAATCTCTCGAACCTTATTTTGATTTCTATATTTTAAGCCTTAAACTTTATAAGCTAGTTTGTTTTACATCAATGAAATTAGCATCCATCTAAAATGTATGTGGTGGACGGCATAGCTTTTGTTTGCTTGATTCCAGTGCTGCATTTTTGAACTTATCAATTACTCCAGAATCTGTGAGAAATAGCTTGAACAATCAGGAAAGTTTTGGATGTAATAATCTAATCATGTGTTCTTCCACATTATGCTATGCTATGATGATTAAGATCTTGGAACTCTTGTGTGTGCAGTATTGTCATGAGAAGAGTTTACTGTAGACTTAGCAATCAAAATTGAGTTTTACATATAAACATCTAGAATTTGTTGTGCAGTCCGAGACCAGACACATACATGATTGTTTTTTTAAAGAAACATACCTGATTGTCATGAAATATTCATAGATCAATCTCCCTTACCTTTGTAATCTCTCATACCTGATTGTTACAAGATATTCAAATCAGCAACAAATCATCATAGGGCGAAATAGATAGGAAATCCGACAGGAGATAAAACCTGAAGGAGGGTCTTGGCATAGGCGATGTAGTTGCGGACGAGGTCTTGCGCGGTGATGCTGATATCCTTCTCATTAATGGCGGGACTCCGGGAGACAACTCTCCATCCTCTGGTACCTCTCCATCGGCAATCGATCCTTCCTCTTCTTCCCCATTATCGCTCCCCTCAAAACCTAAATGAAGACAACGAAGCTGGAAAGGATACGAAGAAGCCCCCAATTTCACAAAGGATATGAGATAAAAAAGTATGGGTTGCCCCTTATCAAGAACTACGAGTCTTTCCTTCACATAGGGAACCCTGAGAAGTCAAACCGATGCATCTACATGAACGGAATCCATTCCGGTGAGGAGTCAGAGAAAGGTGCACATTTTCGGCCTCTATCAACCTCCTCTCCAACCAGTGCCATTGTCGTAGAAGGCAGTGGTATGGCGAAGGCAGGGCGTGCATGGTCATGTGCAATTGACGAGGATGAGAATGTTCTTGCATGTAAGAAGCTACACATCTCCTCTGAGCAATCTGCATACCTCGAGAAGAGCATGGACGTATTATACACAACAGTTGCCATCGAAGGCGGTGGTATAGCGACAGGGGCGATCATTTTTATAGCAAAGCATTGAGAAGCATTTCTCTGTGGATATATGGATGGAATAGCCAATCGAAGAAAAATGTGACACCCAACATAAAAGCCATCTGATCTCAACTATTGGATTGAGAGGTATGCACGCCATTAGAGACTTAAATTACTTTGTGCAAGCTACAACATGATCGGAAGTAATAGAACATGTTAAAATGATACGGTATATATTATGAGATAAATATTTGCTCAAGGAAATGACTTAATTTACAGCCAATTACAAAATCATGCACAATGAAGAATTATAGTGTAAATCTCTGAATGTTTCTCCCACAACAACTGCTCATTGAATTATCGTAAGAAGAGCATCATCTAATGGTTTCAAACTGTTGATCTTCCCGACTCCGTTCCATGATGTATCGGCGTTGTCAAGTTCGTCGAGGATGACCTTGGCACTCCTAGGGCAGCCGCCCCTTCAGATCTGGAGTCGGTCAGCGCGGGAGGCAGCGCTACAGGAGGGTGGCGGTGGTGCAAAGGGGCGCTCGCAGTGGTCCGGAGGTCTCGACGGTCGCCGCCCACCGGCGGTCTGCGGAGGAGGAGGCACGGGTGGGCGTGCGTTCTTGGGCGGAGGTGTAGGAGATGTTGGAGGGTTTCGGAGCAACCCACGGCGGCTTTCAGATCCATGGCAGAGTTGTGCCGCAGTAGTGTGGAGATGGCGCTGGAGTGCGCGGTATAGTGGAATCTCCACCCCAGGTGGAGGAGCGGCAACATGGTGACTTGCGGTTCAAGAATGGGGAGGCGAATGCGCAGACCTGACTGTACAATAATTATTGGAATTGGAAGGGGCAATGTTGGAATGATGCCCGGAGTCGCAGCGGGCAAAAAAGCAATTTTTTGTGCAAAAAGTATTGCCTTGACGACCTTTAATATATATATATATATATATATAATGGATGTGCCTATTCGGCTCAGAACCCTTTGGCTCAACTCCCCTCCCCTTTCTCCCTCGAATTCTTCAAAATTTTTAAGAAAAATATTTTAAATACCTTATGTGATATTATATCACATCTATTTTGATTAAGATATTTAAATCTATTTCCTATTTATTAAGCCCTTTTAAGCTTTTGTATTTTTGTTTATTTTATTTTATGTATTTTAAACTTTATAATCCTAAATAACTCAAAAATAGCATAAACATAAAAAATATACAAAACACAAAAACATTTAACTTTGTGTATTTTTCAAATACAAAAAATCCATTTATCTCTCATATATTACTATGTATCTAATATAAAAATTAACTAAATACATTTGCAAAATGAAAAACCCATAAAAAATTTAATCTAATTCAGGCAATACTCTAAATATTTATATAATGTCAATATAAAAAATTTGCCAAACCTTCTATGAAAATTAATTAATTAAAATTATATTAAAGATGCTCCTCTTTTATTTTTTTTAAAACCAATCTTTTTTTTCAAAGATTCTGCATATGCATGATTCTCTTATTTTACGGTAGTGTAATATAGTATTTTTCTCTAAAATGAGCACTTATTGTTGTGGATAGAAGTGTATTTTTTTCTAAAATGAGGACTAAAATTTCGCAGGACATCTCAAAAAGATCTCTGTATCTTAAGCTTTAAAAAATCAATAAAAAGAAAATATGAAGACATTCACCATGACATATTATTAATCGCAATATTTAATATTATATCGTCTATCCATTTAACAGAAATGCATATATTATATTAAAATCATATAACAATTACAATTTTCAAGAATAATGTAAAATAGTTTACATTTATCTATGGTATCAATTTCCTTAAAAATCCTTTTAGACCACCTCTTCTTCCTTTGGCATTGTTCCCTTTCTTCTTATGAATATCTTCATAATTTTTTGCCTTATTCTTAATATTACGTTCTGAATGAGTTAGTACATGATCAGGAGGATGCGGTGTAGCTGAGGACTTCCTCGAAGGTTCAGCTAGTTGAGTAACCTGACCTGTCTGTGTATACTCTATGATCCTTACTCATGTCGATGGTCTGCGAGGCGGATCCACAGGTTGCTACGGTTGGAGCATGGGAATGCAAAGGAATTATCTCTCCACCTCGGTTGTCTTAGTCTGGCAAACCATCGCAAAAATATCTGCTTGAAACCCTTCTGAATTCTATTAAATTGGTTATGTGAGCTGAGAGGACCCAAAGTCAAATTGACTTGAAGGACCAACATATAATGGTTCCGCAAACAGTGATTGACTCGAAGCTACAATATATCCTATAATAATGAAATAATTTCATTCTATTAATCAAGTAATTACAGAAACATATATTTTAAATTGAACATTGAGATAATTATATATTTAAATTAATGCAACCTGAAGTCCTAAAAGGTGATTGTTCTTGTGACAACCCTTGTCCGCTAAATCTCTCGTGATGCAAACCTATAAGATTTGGATTATATTCAATTTTATCAAAAAAACTGAATTGAATTAATTTGATAATAAAATGTACCTACCATATGCTATGGTTCTTTAATTTCTCCATGGAGAACTTAATCTGTTATGACCAAGTTGCTTGTGAATTTTACACAACTTCGGTCTCACACACATTTCATCCATTTCATTTCGAATTCTCCTTTGCACCGGTCGTTCGGGTTTCCTCTTTACAATAATAAGGGTACACATAGTGGTTTCGTCTTCTTCTCTCTAATAGCATTGATCTGGAGTCGGATGAAAAAAGGATCTATATGTATGACAATAATACTCGCTTGAATAATATTGTGAACATAGGTTGTAATTGTCCAAATGAGTCTACGTGTGGGCGGTTGCGACTATTACATAAGGGCAAATGAAGTGCTTCATTTGCATAAATCCACATGTGCAATTGATTTCCCTGCCATTAAAGTTGACTTCGTATGCATAACCTTCTCGATCCAACACTTAAAATTGTGTTAGAGTAAATCTGCGGACATGACATGATCTGGCTTCTCTAGTATTTACTTCAAGTAACTTCTCATAATTCTTAAAAAAGTGTATTGTTATTCCCTCTGATTCGTTACGTCGATCGTTGAAGTATCCATAAATTGTGAAAAAAATAGTTAAGATCAGTGATGTAATTGGAAAAACACGAGCTCCTTTTCATGACTCTGTTGAAACTTTCGAACAAATTTGTGGTCATGTGTTCATATCAATGTCTATTGTCTTCATCACCATTATCCTGTGCCACAATCCATTCAAAGGTGTCCTTATCGAGAACGTTAATATCTTGCATCTTGCTATTGAACTTGTTTTGCAAGGTTCTTCGCCCAGCAGAATAGAATCGATTTTGAATGGAGCGAGTCTTGTGTCCAACCCTATGCATATTTGCATATATATGATGAAGGAAATGGCGGTGACTGAATCCCTCTTTAGGAGGAAATAAACCACTTATGACATCCTTCAACCTTGGAAATCGATCGCTAATGAAGTATATATCCCTCCGGTCGATGATATGCCATACCAAATTCAAGAATCATCTCCATGCAGTAATATTTTCATTCTTCTCAACAATAGCAAATGCAAGAGGAAATCTTAATTCCATTGATGGTGGTGGTATCGTACATATGACCAGCATATGTCCTGTACAAATATGTTCCATCAATACTTAAAACTGGCTGACAAAATCTAAATGCTCTACGACATGGACAAAATGAAAGAAACAATATCTTGAAATGTACATGCGTCGTGGTTTCACCTTGTTCTATTTGAAACCATGTATAAGTTCCAAGATTGTGTCGTTCTAAAGTACGAATGAATCTCCGAATATTATGATAAGACACATTCTCATTCCCATATAATATCTACTGCACATCTTCTTGCATTCCAAGTTGTCATGTAGTTAATCTCTGTCTGCATTTCATCTTTTATTTTATATATAATTGCACTCGGAGTCATACTAACTTGTGCTCTAAATGAGGATTGTATGTATTGTGCTACAAATACCGATGTGCATTGGTAGTGTTTGAGTAAGAGCATATGGTTCCTACATATGTACTTTCCTCTATATCATGAAACATACCAATCTCCAGGAGATTTCATCTCAAATGCATGTAAACACCAATCACAGTCATCATAAATACCTACATTAGTAAGGATTTCCTTTTTTTGACGCTTTTGACTTATATTGGACATGATTTTCCATACTCCATTTTTAAAGTTCATATTGCAAATATTTTTTTGATTTATAGATTCTAGCAAACCAAGAATCTAATCCAGAATCGTTGGTGATAGGAGCACATTGTCTATCTATAAAAGCAACATCTTCTACCTCTACAATTTCATGATCAAATACATTAGGCAACTCTTCCATCGATACTTCATCTGCATCCTCATTATTGGCACAATAAGAATGACCCCTATCTTTGTTGTCTAAGGCCAATGCTAATGAACCAAATCCAAAATCATGACATGTCATGTCTTCCCTTATCAGATGAATCAGATTCAACTTCAATTTCACCACTATCTTCTTCGGATATTTGTGTTGACAAATCCATATCTTAGTTACATTGTGAGGGTTCATCGATATTCTCAATCACTAAGTCATGTGTTGGCCTGATTAAACTATATATTTGTTAGTTTATATATTGTGAAACATGATTATTAATTAATTTAAATTTAACCATATTACCTCGACGAGGACGATCTATTTCCTGACCAAGAGGGACAACTTCTATGAAAAGGTGAATGAATCTCACTTTGTTAATTGAATCCATCATCGTCAAAGTAGATTCCTCATCATGAATTGATACTAGATAAAATGTTGATCCTTCATACAACCACTTATATGTTAATGTAATCGATCAAGCGGAATACTGATGGCTTTGGAAACTCGACCCAACATATCAAAATAAGTTATCTGGCATTAGAATATAACCGTACATTTTTGTCCCCCGACATAATCTACATGTTCGTTGATCACATTCACTGCTCCATCCTAATATAATAAAACAGAAACATTGTTAGATGCCATATCTAAAGATAAATTAAATAAATTAATGATTAGATATGGTTCACGAATAAAAGAACATGATCAATACATTTAGAAGAGTTATTAATTTAATATATAATTTATTTTATTAAATTAAAATTCATCTTATAATAGGTAAGTATTTATAACTTTACAATTATTAATTTTTTCTAATATATAACTTATTTAAGAAAATTTTATTAAAATTTTAAAGTATGTAAAAATTGCATAACTTTTCAATTGTGTGTAAGACATTCACATATATGAATTAATTTACTACTTCATTTAATTTATGAAATTAGAATTATTCTTAAAATACTTAACTACTATAATTATTTGAATTATCAATTCAATTTATTATGTAATTTAATTCATGAAAATTATCAATTTAATATATTTTGTAATTTAAATATGAAATTAAAACTATTCTTAAAATATATAACTATTTTCAATTTTTCAATGGTCAATTTAATCTATTGTATAATTTATTATCAAATTATTAATTTAATCTATTATGTAATTTAAATATATATTAAAATTAGTAATAAATACATAAATATTTTAATTTTTCAATTTATCGATTTAATCTATTATGTAATTGATGAATATATATTTAATCATCCTTTTCCATTTATTTTAGCTTAAAATCCATTATAAAACATCTATATATATATTCATAAATCCATATTCTTATTGACCTACATCTTTATGTAAATATTATACATTTATTGCTATTTTAACCTAAAATAAATAAATAAAGGAAAAATGAAGAAAATAAAAGGTTGTATACATGTAATAGACATAGCTGAAGCAAACCCTGAGAGAAGGTCAAGACTTGACCTGATCGACAAGAAATAAAGTAGGGAGAGATAAAGCCAAAAACCACCAAAAATATACTTGATACTTGTATATGTTCCTCATTTGTATAATATTGTCTATAATACAAAATTCTTTAATTATTTTGTCACCTAACCCTTTGTAAATAATCATGATAAAAGTCTCTTGTAAATAACAAAAATAATAGCAAAATAAATCTATGTATATAGTGTACATAATCACACTCCAGAAGGTACAAAATTTCCATACCAATATCTTGTCCACCTGAACTCCAAATTTATCAAACTCACTTTCGTTGAAAATTAAATTATCTTTAAAATGGAGGTGGTTTCATAAAATTCCGAGTTAAGGTGTGAAATGTGGCAAATTGGGGTATTATGGAATATTATACCTGTATATACTATGTGTATTATTTATTTAATTATCTCTTGTGCATAATTATGAATTTGTATTTTTAGTTACTTGTAAATATTGTACTTAACTTATATAAACTACAAATAAAAATTGCAAAATCAAAAATTAACAAAAATAAAATATTGTATTTATTGTATATGTATCACCATGTATATATTATACATATACCTATTTATTTAGCCTAACATATTAACTCATAAAAATTAAATAAACATATCATTAAAATTATTGAAAATAAATTAATATTAAATTATGTATATATCTATGAAATTAATTAATTAAAAATAAAAAATACTATGTAACTAGGTATGCATACCTGTAAATAATACCATGTATTTATTTTAAACCTTGTAATCATATTATTTAATCAATTAAAAATCACCATAATTTACTTCAAATTATTCCTAACATATTTTATTTACATTATTTAATGTAATGCATTCATTTCGATTTTTTGTTGAATTATTTAACTTTTATTTATTGTTTTTATCATTTTCCCTAATTTGTACTTGTTCCAGTCACACTCCTATTTGCCAGCTCGGGTCTGTTGACCCGGGTCAACTTTACAGGGCGCACCCTTCCTCTGTTGATCTCGCCTCAGCTGTTTTCTTAATCCCTTTTTCCTATGTGACTCGATCATTAACCATTCACGATTCCTTCTCCATTATTGTCGCTCGATCATCCATCTTCAACGCCAGCACCTCATCTCAACTTATCACTCCTCGAATCAAGCTCCTTTTGAAATTCAAAACTCGTTGGAGTTTGTCTATAAATAGAGCACCACCACCTCCACCGAGCAGACAATCCATTCTTAGTCCTTTTTCCTCCTCAAAATCGATCCTTGGAGTGAGTTGTAGGTGACAACTATAGTTCCCCACAATTAGTAGTATGAGGGAGTGCCTGGAGTTCGTGATTCATCCACGTCGTCGGAGTATGTCCGCCACGTCTTTGCCTCTCCCCCTTCAATGTAGATCAAGACATTATCTCCCTCCCTGTTAGTATGTTGGTAACCATAGTTAATATATTTTCTTTTATGCAATCTTAATTCAGTCTTTTACCTTCAGGAGTAGCTTAAATCCAAATTTCATCTCAACCTCCAATCTCCAGATCGGAGGAGATCTGGTCATCAAAACCATCCTCTAACCTCGCCATCACCTTTACTAGACTCCTCTCCACCTTCTTCACAATCTGCCCATCTCCAGATCACTTCAGATCAGGAGTGTAGTCTCCACTCCGATCACCTCCACCAGAGACCCTCCTCCATCCACCATTTAATATGCTTCTGACCTAACTTCCGAGCCGGAGGAACCCTCCGAACTTTAGCTTTCATTTGCAGGTTCTAATGTCTCCAGGGAACACATAAAGAAACAAAAGATTAGATCGAGAACAAGTTCCTCGAGCCTCCAGGTTCTAGCTCGTGCAGATTAAAATCCAGCCATTGACTTGCCAATTCGAGGAGTCGAACCAAAGCAGAATCATTCGAGCAATCTTCTAAGCTTGATTTTACTGATCAATTGAGAAACGATGAAGAACCATTCGATCGAAGTTCAACAGAGGTTGTACTTATCCTAATTCATTCAGGCCATCTCAAGATCGCTAGATCAAGAACGAAGCCCCAGATTAGATCTTGACCATCCATGAAGCCCTAAAAGCCGGTCATTCATTCAAATCTTTAGATTAGATCGACGCCGTCCATGCCCACTTCATCTATGACCGTCATATCCGAACCTCATGCATCAGAACCGTCCAGCGATCCACGTCATTTATGGGTACTTCTGCACCTCGGCCCTCTGTCTTTATTTTATTAGCAAATAGGTCCCTACATGGACACATGTCGGCTTTGTAATAAATTGAACAATTGCATTATCATTCTTTGCATTTATTTTATTCGCATTTAAGTCCAGTTTGAAGTTTGCACATGCTTGTCACATGAGTTTTGGAAAAATTTGCAATAAAAATATTGAAGTTATATGTTACTGTTTGGACCCTTGAATTATTTTATTTTCAATCAAGTCCAATCCGTCGAGGTACACATGCCTTGGCGCCTAAGATTTTGGGATTTGTGCACTTTTCACCCCTTAATTTCATCATTTGTTATCTTTTAACCAATAAAAATAGTTTCTTTGCATTTTAATCCCTATGTGTCTGCATATTTATTTAAAATGATTAAAATTAAATAAAATATATCAAAACTTCTCTAAACTTGCATCTCAATTTTTTCATTTCGTATTTTTAAAATTCAAAAACCTCATAAAAACTCCCTATTTGCTTTTAAAAACCCATAAAAACTTAAACATATTCTATTAGCACCTCAGTGCATCCGAACCTCAATGCATCAGAACCGTCTAGCGATCCACGCCATCTTTTTAGGAGGAGGTTTTTATCCTCTTTATTATTTTGTTTTTATTAATTTTATTAAGTTAAATTATGTTGATGATAATGTAACATATATTTAATTTAATATAAATTAATAAGTTGTTGCTTTATTAAACAACAATGATCATGGCCATTGATTAAAAACACAAATCAATCTAACCGCTAATTTTGTGTGTCCCATGGATTGTGGTCCATGGACTCCTAAACTACTATATAAGAGAGGGCAACCCTAGCCCTTCAGTACATGCATTAAGTTGCTCTCCCTCCTTCTCTCATTCTCACGCCCCATCTCTCTCTAAGAGTGGGTGTCTACTCTGAGTTCTAGAGAGAACTATAGTCATCGCTACATTGTCGTGTTGTTCGATCTCCGTCTTCCTTGGTGGCTCTAGCACAAGTAGAAGGCGTCGGATTTCATTGGACGAAATCAGAAGATTCAAGGCTTGGATCTTCATCGTGGATTGCGAGAAGCACACGTCTCATCATCGCGCCCTCAAGATCCATCTTCGTGGGTCGGACTTGAGTCAGGAGGATCTCTTTCTTTAGAGATCAAGTGATCGCAACCATGCTTCAAGAGGTATTTCTAATACTTTGTGGTTAGATGAAATGATCCAAGAAATGTTCTTGGGATCATGTGGTTTCATCATATGATTTAAAAATTTTAAATTCTGCTACACCAAGCCACTAGTACGACAAGTCGCTCCGATCGCATTAGATGCGATTATCACGCTTCCGTGATGCGCTTAAGGATTTTCCCCATATCCTTCAGAAGAACCACCATGGATCGCCGCCTTGTCCTAGTACACCTTCTCCAGGTGCGAGGGGGCTCACAGATGTCACATGGACCTCGACTCATGCACAAGAACATGCAGCGAAGCTCGAAGGGGGATCAAACTCGAAAGGAAGGAGGATAGAATTATTTATATAGAAGAATGATGATGGCTTATTAGGTTAGGGTTTCGGCTCGAATCTTGGAGCGTTTGACCATGAAAAGGAGCCCATGTGATTGAGGATGGATTGTAGAAGGTCTTTTGTGAAGAAGCGAGAAAAGAAGATCAATGGATTGTAAGAGGAACTTTAGAGAAGACCGGGTGATTGACGTCTGACATGCAGGGCGGCAAGAGGCAGAGTAGTTGACCTAGGTCAATAGTTAGGAGGCGGCTATTGGTCCAGGTCAACACACTACACGACAAAGCAAGCTTATTAAATAAAAAATAATGATTTTAAAATAGTAAATAATTTTATTAATTTTCGATTCTAAAGTAAAAATGTTTACTATTTAATTTAGTGTTTTATTATGATTTTTACTTATTTTTTGAGGTATTTTATTAGAAGTTATTTATTAGGGGCTTATTTATAGGTATATTTGCTTATACTTTGTACATTTTTATTTTTTTGTACATTTTATTTTATCTTTTATTATTTTATTTTATCTATTTATAACTTATTTTTATGAACATAAATATATTTTTATTTTATATTTGTGATGTTATTTGTACTCTTAAATAAATAGATATGTATATCTTATAGGTATTTTTCCTATATTTTGTATACATCTTTTTATTTTATTGAGTTTTATTTTGGTTTTGTATTTAGTAGAATATAGATAATATTGACAATATTATAAAAATACGAAAGAATAAAGAATAAAAGAATATGATTCACTTTTATTTATATACATGTATGACATAAGTATTTTATCTACATTTTTATAAACTTATTTTATTTTCCTTTTTGGTTTTAATTCTAGTTTTAATATGTAGATATGTTATAAATGATATTGAAAAATTATAAAATGTAAATTTGTAAAAATATACGAAATGAATAAATTTAATATTTTAATTGGTATAATGTACAATAGGGGTCAAAAACCTAACTTTCACGTAGTAACTCTAAAAAATATGAAACCACCACCATTAAATAGCTTGTAAAAAGTTATATACAATTAGAGGATGTTTTGAGTTTTTATTTGAAAGATATGGGTCTGTGAAGTTTGGTTTTTGTCTTTTTATTTTGTGTATAAAATGAACACTGTGTATTATTTTTCTACAAACTTGATTTTGTATTTTTATTTACATTATTATCTATAGCTTAATGCACAAAATTTCTTCATTAGATGAATAAATAGTAAAGAATAAAATAGGTGTAGAAAATGCATAAGTAATGAATAAAAGAATCACATTTTTATTGTATTTTTGGCCCTAATTTCCCCCTACTTCCTTGTCGACCAATACTTGACTTGGTCTCAGGGTTTAGGATCATAAAATATTTTCAATATTTTATTCATTTTTCTTTTCTTCGCTTTGTTCTATAATTTTGACATTAAAAACAATATTATTTACACAATAATTGCAATAAATGATGAATGCTATTTTGTATAAATTGATGCTAGTTACATGCATTAGCTAGGGTTTCAAGGCCAAAATGATAGAATAAAGATGATGAAATGGAGATTCATCACCCTCCTATCAGTTTCATGGAGGAAGATAATAATAGTACCAGTACCAACCATTCCAGCCTCACTACTAGTCTCGACCTCAGTTCCAAAATCGGAGACAAGGCCAGCATCAACAACAATCTGCATATTTTCCTCATCCTAACCAACAATAGACTACATTTTATGGACAATACCCACATCCTCCTCCTCATTATCAACATCAATATGGTTACCGACAATCTTCACACTATCAATCTCAGTGACAGTCTGTCATTGAGCACCCAGAGGCCCCTTCGGTGAATCCCACACTAGATCAACTTTCACTACTTATGAACATGGACGAACTAACTCAGAGGATCGAAAACCTGACCACCACCAAGACAGTGATCCCAACATAGGTCTAAGCTAAGCCACATAACTTCAGATGTAAGGAGCAAGTAGCCAATAGCGTACCCACACCCGAGACATATACGAACCTTGATTTTACATGTTTATCTGATGCCATTCATCTCACTAGCAGTAGGAGATTGCATATGCCTACTCACTACTTGGGTTTGGGGATCAAACCACTGAGAGAGCTTCATCCTCCACATCATCTTCTTCACCACCAATAGAGAGGTCCAGTGTAGCAACACCCGAACCTGGAGTTTTGCTGCCTTGACCACCATCTTCATCTTCACAACGCAGATGTAGATCACCATCAACAAGGAAGAACATACCAGTGATGGATTCTTCCTCTTCACCATTAGAATCATCCCATTTTGTTTTAGATTATGTTTTTCCTTTACCTAGTTTGGACAACACTATACAAACTGATTCTGGTTGTCCTAATGTAAATGAGGATTCCACTTTATAATAATGGAATGAACGTTTAAATGATTTTGTGCCATTTCCTTCTGCTTTAAAATCTAAAAGAAATCCAAAAATTAAAAATAACCCCATCTGATCCTAGAGTGATTGAGATATTACAGAACATCTTTTTAGAGATGCCACTCTTTAAGGCCATGGAGTGCATACCTGTAGTGAAAAAGGGACTGAAAGAGAGATGTACACAAAAACGTCAACCAAAGCAGAACAAGCGAAATAAAATACAAAAACACATCTTGACCATGGCCACAGTTCATGCCATCAACACCCTCTTGCCTAAAAAGAAAGATAAGGGAGCACCTCACATCCGTTGCCAAATATTCGATCATGAATTAGATCGCATTCTTCTCGATGATGGTTCCTCCATTAATCTCATGCCATCTACTCTACTCACTGAGTTTGGGTCAGGACCGCTTAAAATGACCAGACCGCTTAAAATGACCATGATGATCCTTCAGTTTGCTGATAGATTGATTAAGAGGCCAAGGGGCATCTTAGAGGATGTTATTGTAATGGTGCAAGGAATAAAATTCCCTATTGATTTTGTTGTCATGGACATGGACACACCTGCACCGTTACTCCATACCCCAATCATACTAGATTGATCGTTACTCCAAACAACTGAAGTGGTAGTTGATTATGGTACTGGAGAGACCATCTATCACTCTTGGAGTGACAAGGAGAAAATTGAGACAATATATGATCCTAGACCAACACAGCCACTAACAGTAGTAGATGAGAAAGTAAAAGTTACATCAGAGACAGAGGACTAGATTTTCTTGCTGAATTCCAAGAGATAGATATTTTCACTAATTTCATAAATACTTAGGAGTTCCACTCCCAAAAGGACTCTCTGGAAAGCACAGTCGCCATGGGATCCCTTGTTGATCCTATTGATGTGTATTCTGATGGGCAGTTTGAGCTGATTTCTGAGGATCAATCTGAATTTTTGGAGGCAAATTTTGATATTCCTTTGACACATTATTTTGAAATTACTGATGATATGCCTCCTTCTGAGAATTTTGAGGTACAAATATCTGAGCCATATGTTGAGTTTCCTGAATTGTGCACTGATGAGAGACATCTTTCTAAAATTATTGTCAAAATATCTAGTCATTAGTTGATGAGATTATTGATTCTAAACATCCTGATGAGGCTCTCCTTTCTGAGCAGAGATCATTCGTTGCAGATCTATTTGAGATTCTATGTGCCGAGCTGTTAGTAGCCATGGTGGATAGTGCACATAGCGCAGATCATACTCCTTCTACCAGTACCATTACAGAGGTCATCAATGAGCCGATTCAAACTCCATCGGAGCTCAAGATCTTACTGTCAATGTTGAAATATACCTTCCTTGCGCCCCCAAATGTTTTTGGTCATCCTCAGCTCGTAGTTGACCGATGAACAAGAATTTCACATGCTAGAGTTCTCGAGAGAAACTGCAAGGACATAGTATGGAATATTTCAACTCTCCATGGGATTAATCCAGCTTTGTGATCGCATCATATCTACATAGAGGATACTGTAAACCCTCCAGTGAATTCAATGTCATCTAAATCCAGATCTAAGCGAGGTTGTCATGAAGGAGATCAAAATATGGTGTGATGCTGGCTTTATATATCCCATTTAGGATTCCAAATGGGTCATCCCTTTACATGTGGTCCCGAAGAAATCCAGGATTACTATCATAAAAAATGTCCGTGGTGAGGAGGTTCTAATTTGGATACCTGCTTCATGGCATGTCTATGTAGATTACCAGCTCTTTAACTCAGCTACAAAGAAGGATCACTTTCCACAACCCCTTATTTATCATATTATTGAGAGGTTGACAAGGAAAGAGTTATTTTATTTCTTGAATTGGTACTTGGGATATCATCATATTGCTATCATTCATGGGGATAAGGAGAAAACTACTTTCACTTGTCCGTTTTATACGTACGTCTTTAGACGGAGTCCCTTTAGATTGTGTAACGCCCCTGCTACATTCCAAAGGGGTATGTTGGTTGTTTTTGTCGTCATGGTGGGTAGTTTCCTTGAGGTCCTCATGGATGATTTCTTGATCTACAGGGATAGTTTTGACACATGTCTTACTCATTTAGATCGAGTTCTTCAACGTTGCTGTGAGGTAAACCTAGTGCTCTTGTGAGAGAAGAGTCACTTTATGGTGACTAATGGGATTGGGTTGGGCCACATCATCTCCAAATATGGTATGGAGTTTGACCTAGCTAAGATAGATGTGATTTCCAAGTTATAGCCACCGTAGAATTTAAAGCAGTTGGGGTCATTTCTTGGACATGCTGGATTTTATAGGAGATTCATAAAGGACTTCAACAAGATCGCTATACCTTTGACTGAGCTTCTATGAAAGGAGAGTGAGTTTATGGATGAGAAAATCCTCCTTGCATTTAATCAGATGAAAGATACGGTTACTAGTGCTCTATACTATAGCCACTTGATCGATCCCTTCCTTTCAAGATCGTGACAAACACCTTAATTTTTGTAGTTGGAGATGTTTTAGGAGAGAGAAGGGATGGGATACCATTTGCTATACACTATTCTAGCAAGACTCTAGATGAAGCACAAAGAAATTACATAGATACATAGAAAGAGATGTTAGCAGTTATGTTTCGACTAGAAAAGTTCAGATCTTACCTTCTTAGTTCCCATGTTATTGTGTACACAAATCACACTGTCATACGATACTTACAGACAAAGAAGGATGCAAAACCATGCCTTATTAGATGTATCCTGCTTCTCCAGGAGTTTGATTTTGAGATTCGAGATAAACTTGGAGTGAAAAATGTTGTTGCAGATCATCTTTCCCATATCACGGATGTAGAGACCACTGAGCAACACATGTTTTCTATTTATGAAACCCTTTTAGAAGAGGCCATTTTGTCCGTGGACTCATTCCCATGGTATGTTGATATTGTGAACTATCATGTCTCCAAGATAGTTCCAAAAGATTAGCCGAAATACAAGGTAGACAGATTCCTATCAGAGATTCATTATTTCCAATGGGAGGATCCATACCTATTTCGTGAGGGTGCGGCTTGAATTTGGAGAAAGTGCATTCCTCAAGAGGAACACACCAATGTACTTGAGCACTATCACAAACTATAATCTAGTGGGCATCATCTAGGGAAACACACATGAGATAAGGTTTTACAGAGTGGCCTATGGTGGCCAACATTATTTAAGGATTCTATAGAGTATGTTTGAGGTTTACTGACTGTCAAAAAAAGGGAGGAACTATTGGTTCCAAAGATACTATGCCCGTGAGATATATCCAGATTTATGATGTTTTTGGTTCTTGGGGTATAGACTTCATGGGTTCATTTCCTATCACTTAGGGATATAAGTACATCGTGCTTGCCGTGGATTACTTTAGTCGATGGGTGGAGGATATCCCTACCGAACCGTTGATAGTCGTATAATCTGTTCCTTTCTCAAGGACAACATTATTGTACGTTCGGGATTCCCAAAATTTTCATTTCAGATGGGGGAAGCCATTTTAGAGAAGTAAAGAAGTTTGCGAAGGAGTACACCATTGAGCACAGAGTTGTGTCTCCTTACCACCCACAGACTAATGGCTTGGTTGATCTTTCAAATAGGGGATATAAGATAATAATGCCAAAACTTGTACATCTAGATAGGAAGAACTAGTCCCAAATGCTTGACTCAGTTCTATGAGCTTATAAGACTGCATATAAGTCTCATTTGGGTATGTCTCCCTACATATTGATGTATGTAAACCCTTTCCACCTTCCAGTAGAATTAATTCATAAATCTTTATGAGCACTTCGTGTATGCAATTTTTATTATGAAAAGGAAGGAAAGAACATGAAGTTCGATTGGAATAGATTATTGGAATTCTAAGACTTTTCATATGATAACTCACTCATGTATAAGGAGAAAGTCAAGTGTTGGCATGACAGACACATTCGAAGGAAGACTTCTTCCCCTGATCAAAAAGTTTGGTTATTTGATGCTAAGTTGAAGCTGTTTCCAGGAAAATTGAAAAGCAAAAGGTAAAACCGTTCTTTGTGAGAGTTGTGCATGACAATGGTAGTATCGTCATATCTGTCTTGTTATTTGATGCACAACCATTTATTGTGAGTAGACAGTTGCTGAAGACATATCTAGATCATGTTACATTCATGTTTGTAGTTGACTCCATATCTATGGTATCAAACGATAATCCTTTGATTCCACCTTATGTGTCTGATACATGAGATGGTTCTCTCTTGTATATCCTTTTATTTCATACTTTCTTCTTCCATTTTATCAGTCACCTCTTTCCGCATGTATATATATGCTATACTTAGGATGTACTTTATCCTTAGTATAAGGGGGTGAATGATTTGTGTTGTTCATATTTGTCCGGTTTCATCACTCCTGTTGTTGCTTATACTTAGGGATACTCTACCCTAAGTATAGGGGAGTGATGTTGCTGATATTGTCTCTTTTGTGTTTTTATTTTTTTCTTCAGATTTCTCACTTTTCCCTCACATTTTTGGTATTCATTCTATGCTTAGGAATGATTTACCCTGAGTATAGGGGGCATAGGTCAAGTCATTAAGTTTGTACATTCTTTTCCTAGGTTTTCTCCATTTGTAAAGTCTTTTATATGTAGGATTATTTGATCCTAGGTATAGGGGGAACTACCGACTTCTATTCTTTCAATCTATCCTTTGAGTCATTGTTGTAGAGTATTCTTTGTCACTTTTATATACTTAGCATGAGTTATGTCTTCTGTTGTAGCTCTTTGATCACTATGCAGATATAGTTCGAGCTAAGTATAAGGGTGAAAGAGGGCCAACAACGAGGGATCCCGTCGATTATGTACTCTACACAAGGCAGGAGCACAGACGTCAAATTGACCTACAAGAATCTCGGGCTCAATCTCAACAGTCAACCCACACAATATATCAATAAATGAAGAAGTAGGTGTGAATCAAAATTTATTATAAAACCTACAAATAAATGAGCATATACTGACAAGTAGAGTAGGGTATCGAACACAAGGAACACTGGATGTAGTACTTAATATTATTTGTAGATAAATATTGAAAAAATAATACATGTTTGTATATATATATAGCTATGCCAATATTCTGCCAAGAATGTGGGGTTTTAATATATATATATGTATATATATATTATTTTTGCTTTTATATTTTTTATAGATAATTTTCTGATTTTTATTTTCTTTTTATATTTTACTTTCATTGTTAATTTCCTTTTCTTTTAAATAAGTAATATAGAATATATAAGACTATAATTAAATACTCAAAATACTAGAAATAAAATCTTTTTGGTTTTTAGATATTTTTCTGCTATTTTTGCATTTTTTAGGAAATTTTGCTAAATTTTATGGATTTTTAAAGTAAAAACTACCTCAATACAGAGATTTAATAATTGGTCAAGATTAAAGTGAAGATTAAAAATAGTCAAATAAGACTAAAATTCTTCAAATCAATTTTAATATATAAACATAATATAAATAAAATTCAGTGATAGGAAAATATATATTTGGAATTTAGGGGATTTTTATATTTTTATAAAGGATTTTAGAGCTTTTTGATTTTTATATGTTTTCTTTTGCTTTTTTTGGATTTCAATGTGAAGGTATTAAATACTATAATAACTATATACTATTTTTTGGAAATTTTTAAACACGATTTTATATTTTTTGGGTTTTTAAAGATAAATTGGGACTATGTATGCAATATTCGATTTTAGATAATAGGAAGATAGCATAAAATGCAAATGTAATTATATAGTATGAACAAGCATGCATCTAGGTACCTAATCCTTTTTTTAATGATTTTTGGGCAATGTTGTTTTTTTAATAAATAGCAAATCACATAGAAAAATGATTAAATTGATAGGGATATTTTTGTAATTAAAATTAAATACAAGGGGCATGATGTTATTTAACCTAAACTTTAACACCAATATTCAATCTTTTATTATTAAATGGTGATTAAAATATTCCATGAGGGTGTTCATGCAATATTTACAACATAAAACGTGCGTACACACATGAGTCTGGTAGGGACTAAAATGTAATATTTTAAAAGTTCTTAGGGAACATGCAGTTTGTACACTACTTTTTAAACTAAATATAATATTTACAAGACTCTTTAAAAATTACAAAATAGAGGAGGAGGGTTTTTAATAATTACCCACTAATGCTCCAAGATCCCCTCACTCTGGTACCACCACATATATGATCTTGCGCTCGAGTGGTCACACCGTTTCGCCTCGAATGTGTGATCCTAATTAGATCTGGAGGCGTTCTTTAATCGGACAACATCCAGGGCTTCTTAAAGAACATGAAGAACACCTCGAAAGATGAAGTTTGATTGTTAAATCTGTGTAGCTCAGTGGCCTAATCTCATTGCTAAGTGGGGAATTTCGTTCATGATATCCCTTCACGTCAGCATGTGGCTCCATATGTCATTGAAATGGCGTGAAGGGCTTCAAAGACTCCCATCAACCTGGAGGTGCTTCAAGTGATCCAGAATGAGCAAACATGACCCTCGAATGCAAACATGCACAAAACGATTGCTCGACTTGAGAGTAACACTCTCAGCCCATAAATGCAACAAGAAGATGCACATAGGAACAGAGCAATGAAGATCGAAGCAGGGATGATGGATGAGCTTCGAGATGCATTAATTTAGACTGAATCGAAGGTGAAACAAAGGGAGTCAAGCAGAATATGATAAGGATGTGAAATGGGCAATGTATGCATCGGAACTGTAGGGAAAACATAGTGAATCAGGCCTAGAGCTCAAGCTCTAGGAAATCAAAGATCTAGCTAATATGCTAATTCCACTAAATTAAACTTAAAACTAACTGCTAAATTGAGATCTAGGCTAGGAATATTACCTATAATAGCAAGGAAATGAGTTCAACTGAGCTTGAAGCTCAGGAGCAGAATTGACCAGAGCAACTCCGACGGTAGGTGGATACGTCTCTGCCTTGACCCTTCCTCACTGCAAACACCGGCCCTGCCATGCTATCACCTTGGTGGAGCTTTCAGGAGTGAATTAGGAGTCAATGACTAGGAAAAAGGGATCAAAAAGCAAAAGGTAGCCAGAGGGTTTATTTATAAGTGGTTTTCGAGCGAGTTTCAAGGGGATTTTGTGTGAGATCGATCGAGAGTTGGTGGGGATTCTAGGAAGGGCGTGGATGAAGGAGGAGATGGCTACATGAAGGTGAAGGTCTTGAGGGAAAAGTATGAAGAATGGAGGAATGATAAATCGATGAAGTGGGTATGCTCGTGACTTCTGACAGAAGTCAGAGGGGGCAAGGTATAGTTGAACTAGGTCAAAAAATTGAGGCACTTGGTTGGTCCTCGTGGACCAACTAGGAAATTACAAGGCAAAAATGCCTTTGAATATATATTATAAATAATAATTGATTTTATTATTTTTAGGTTATAATATGAATACTGTTTCTACGTTTCTACATAATTTTATACACATATTTGTTTATTTTTTCAAGGTGTTTTATTAGAGGTTATTTTTTAAAAATATACATATAGGTATTTTCATCTATATTTTGTATATTTTATTTTTATTTTGTATTTTATATTTTATTATTTTATTTTGATAACTTATATATTTATGACTTATTTTATGTACATAATTTTATATTTATTATAATTTTGATAAAATATTTACTCTTAAATAAACAAGTATATTTATAACATATATCTATGTATTTTATATTCATCTATGTACTTAGTATACATCTTTTATTTTAATGATTTCTTTATGGTTTTATTTTAGTTTATGTACATATAGTATAAATAATATTTACAAAATTATAAAAAAATATAAAATTATAAAGAATAAATAAAATGAATATTTTATTCGGGTATATTATATAATAGGGGCCTAAAAGCTAACTTTCACACCTTAACTCCAAAAAATATTAAACCGCCTTTATTAAATAGCTTATTAAAATTTATATACAATTCAAGGTGATTTTGATACATTTTGAGTTTTATTTGGGAGATATGGGTATGTGAATTTTGGTTTTTATAATTTTATTCTGTGTATAAAATGCACATTGTATATTATTTTTGTATGAAATAAATTTTATATTTTTCTATACATTTTTATCTCCAACTTTCATGTACAAAGTTTGTTTATTTGAGGTGTAAATAATATAGAAAAAAATAGGTCCCAAAAAGTAATTATTGACCTATTTTGTAGAGTGAACCGACTGTGGTTTCTGTACAATTAGCTGCCCTATCTCCCCCTACCTTATTCCTTGTCGACTATGCCATCATGATGACTAAGTCTCGGAGGGTAGGGTCAGTTTAGTGTCCTTGACACTTCTCTCTTTTTCTTTTCTTTTCTTTATTATTTTATTTTGGCCATTAATACAATAAATGTACAATATTTTATACATTAGTTTGTACAATTTAATGAATGTTTATTTTTACAAAATAATGATATATTCATGCATTCTGATAGGGTTTGGCCAAAATGAAAGAATAAAGTTGATGAACTGGAGATTCATCAAGGGGGGTGTCCTATATCTTGTATATATACTTTAGCCATAACTCATACGTTTATTAATGAAATGGCTATAAATTTTTGTAAAATGTTTTACAAATTATTTTACATATCAAAACTATGTATACTGTACAAAATGTCAGGATCTAATCTGAGGCTTCGTTCTTAATCCGTCGGTCGTGAGATGGTTTGAATGAACTGGGAAGAGTACGACCTCTGCTGAACTTTGATTGAATGGTTCTTTATTGTCTCTCAATTGATATATATCCAATCAAGCTCATAGCGCTCGAAAGATTCCACTCTGGTTCAGCTCCTTGGATTGGCAACTCAACTGCTGGATCTTGATCTGCACAGGCTGAAACCTGGAGGCTCCAGGAACTTGTTCTTGATATAATCTTATCTCTTTAGGTGCTCCCTGGAGACCTTAGAACCTGCAAGTGAAAGATAAAGCTCGGAGGGTTCCTCCGCTCAAATGTTAGGTCAAAAGCATGTAAAACGATGAATGGAGGAGGGTCTTTACTGGAGCTGATCGGAGTGGAGACCGAGCTCCTGATCTGAAGTGATCTGGAGATGGGTAGATGACGTATAAAGTTAAGAGAACTCTAGTGAAGATGATGGCAAGTTCCGAGGATGGTTTTGATGGTCGGAGCTCATCTAATATGGAGATCAGAGGTTGAGATGAAATTCAGATTTAAGCTACAAACGAAGTTAAATGACTAAATTAAGATTGCAGGAAAGAACATATACTAGCCATGCTTACCTATAGACTCACATGAAGGGAGATAATGCCTCGATTTGTGCTGAAGGAGAAGGGGTAGAGACATGGTGGATGTACTCCGGTGATGTGGTTGAATCACGAACTCCATGCCTCCCTCACACTCGTAATCATGGGGAACCATAGTTATCACCTACAACTCACTCCAAGGATCGATTTTAGGGAGGAAAAAGTCCTAAGAATGGACTGCCCATTTTGGTGGAGGTGGTGGTGCTCTATTTATAGATAGACTCCAATGAGTTTTGAAATTCAAAAGGAGCGTGATTTGAGGAGTGATGAGCGGAGATGAGGTGCAGACATTGAATATGGATGATCGAGTGACAATAATGGACAAGGAATCGTGAACTATTAATGATCGAGGTGCGTGGGGTAAAGGGACAAAGAAAGAGTGGAGGCGAGATCAGCAGAGGAAGGGCACATGCTGAAGAGTAATCTGGGTCAACAGACCCGGGATAGCCCATAAGAGCATGCACATGCTGAAGAGTAATCTGGGTCAACAGACCCGGGATAGCCCATAAGAGCATGCCTGGAATAAGTCTGAATTGGAGGAAATGACAAAACAGAAAATAAAATTTAAATACTTCAATAAAAATATGAACAATTGCATTATCATTGTTCGCATTTAAGTCCAATTTGGACTATGCACATGCTGGTCACATGAGTTTTGGAAATTTTGCGATAAAAATATTGAGGTTCTTTATTACTATTTGTAACCTTGAATTATTTTATTTCCAATCAAGTCCAATCTAGCAGGGTACACATGCCTTGATGCATGAGATTTTGGTATTTTACACTTTTCACCCCGTAATTTTGCCATTTGTATCATTTAATCAGTGAAAATAGTTTCTTTGAATTTTTTTGGTGAGTTTGCATATTTATTATGCAGGATTAAAATTAAATAAAAGTGATCAAAACTTCTCTAAAAATTCCACAGGAATTAACATAAGTTCATGAGTTATTCATCTTGCATCTCCACTTTTCATTTATCATTTTCATCATTTTTATATTTATTAAAATTCAAAATCTCATAAAACTCCCTATTTACTTTTACAAACCTATAAAAAATATAAAAGTATTCTGAAAAATTCAGAAAAAAACTTGCCTACTTACTTTTACATATTTTATATACAATATCATTTTTGCATGTTTATCATTTTTGAAAATCATAAAAATTACAAAGCAACCAAAAGCATTAAAAATTCATATAAATTCATCTAAAAATATAAAAATGACATAAAACCCCTCTTTGGAAAATTTAAAAAATTATCTCACATTCTATGTATATTTCATTTATTTTTGACTTTATTTGTTATTTAGCAATCCAAAAAAACTTCCAGTTTCTTCCCTCCTTATTTTATTCCATGTTTCTGATTTATTTAAATGATTTAAAATTGTAAAAAATTCTGGAAAAAATACAAAATATTAAAAATATATCAAAAACCCCAAAACAAAATTAGTTTAATTTTCTGATCCTATTTGTTATATTTGAAAATTAAAAAAAGAGTGGTTTCTTGTGTGTATGCTTTAGTTTTTTCAATTACTTATTATTTTTTTAAAAATATAAAAAAAGAAAATTCAAGAGTAGTTCGACTTAAGACTTCCTTTATTCTTTTCATTAGTTCATTTCAATTATTAGAATAACCTTTGAGATATTTGTAGCCTCTCAGAGTTCGATCCTGTTGCTATACTGATAAATTAAATAGTTTTCTCTCTTGCTACATTTTTACAATTTTTTGTGTTTGAGAATAAATATTTTTTGATTGAGACTTATTTGGGTTGCGACAACACTTGTAATTAATTCATCTAAGTTAAAAGCTTGAATTAAGCACTCACAATAATTTAATTATGAAATTAAAAATTATTCATAAGATAGATAAATATTTTTAAATTTTTAAATTTATAAATTTAATATACTAGGTAATTTTAATTTATGAAATTAAATTTTATTTTTAAAAATAAGTAACTATATTTTCAAATATTTACAATACATTCATTCACCAAGATGAACAATTAGTTAAATATTTTTATAATTTATGAAATTTAAATTTCCTCATAATACATAACTATTTAAATATTTCCAAATTAATATAAAATAATATAAATTTGATTAACTAATTAGAATAAATTATGCAGATATTAAGAGATGATTATGTAAATTACTATGCATAAGAGTGCATTTTGAAATGATCAAAATGTTTAAAGACACAAATTTTAATAAATATTCAATTGGCAACAGAAATTACTTAACTAAATTTACACCTCTCACTGATAACTTGAATTGAAAATTTATATGTATAACATTAAAGTTTCCTGAAATGAATATTGTCTTCAAAATGAGCGAATAGATCCAAAAAGATAAATAACCATATATTCATTAAAATTATTTGCTCTATAGAGCTAAAACCTGCAAAAAACGTTACGGAAAAAAGAATGTGTTCAAATCTTCTTACTTAAATAAGAGCCGCACAAGACTGATTATTTGAGAGCAATTAAGAAGAAATTAGGAAATTGAGATGAGGGGGAAGAATAGATGAGGAGAATGGAGAGGATGAAGAGGAATGAGTGAGGAGGATATGGGGTGCGAATTTGGGCGTGGCGATCCAAATCGACACCTCAAGTGCCAATAGATAGTGTTTTTTTAAATAACAAAATGTCCGGCCTATTTTATTAATAGGAATATTTTAATATTATTTTAAAAATCCAAAAAATCATGTCGAATAACAATCAAATATGCAAATATTATATATATAAATATATATGTTAAAATGGGTTTGTCTTTGGAGAGCTAACTTAGTGCTCCATCCCATTTTCCTATTTTTTTAAAATGAAATTATGAAAATTCATCACTATATCCCTATATTATGTCATTCAGGTTTCATATTGAATGACCCTAAACCCCGAGACCAAGTCAATATTGACTTGGTCAACGTTGAATAAGGTAGGGGGAGAAACCCTAATTCTATACTCTATAAATAGAATTTTTACACAATCTTATTCTTTATTTTACACACTTCAAAAAATAAAATGGTCAGCATTAAACTTGAACATAATAATATACAGAAAATAACAAAAATATTAGCTAATAAAAATAATGCATAGTGTAACTGGGACACATAGATGAAAAAGCTCCAAATTGAATTTCACATATTAATATCTTCTCCATATAAACTCAAATCAAATAAAATTCACCTCCATTGTATTCTAAATTAAATTATTTATCTAATGAAAAGTGATTTCAATAGAAATGGAATTAATATACGAAAGCTCACTTTCTAGGGTATCATTGTATTGTGTATTTGTATACAATATTCATATATTTTATTCTTTATATTTTTACTCTTTTAATAAATTTAAATAATTGTATATGTTATTTAAAATATATAACAAAAACATGTTAAATGACATTCAAATAAATAATAAATTAAAATATATAAGTATAATATACCTATAGGATATATAAATTTATTTATATAGGTAGATAAAATCATAAAAATGAAACAAAATGTATACACATGTATTTAATGATGTTATAAAAATATATATAATACGTAAATATGATAATAAATATACAAACTACAAAATAAAATACACATAATATAAGAAAATATACCTATATTTATACTTGTAAACATTAACATATAATAAATCAAGTTGTAAAAATTAATAAAAATCATGATAAAATAGTTTAAAAAATAACAAGTACTTTTCATGTTTTAAGTTTTAATTAATACAATCATTTCATAATTATTGTTGAATTAATACACATTTTTTTATTTCTTTTACAATAAGAGCTCCCAAACCCTAGGTCAGGATAAGGAGGAGCGGAGGTTGATCCAGCTATTCACCGAAGTTCAGCCTAGGAAAGGTTTTCCCTGGCTTCAAGGTAAAATTGTTGAGGCCTAGATTTATTTTTTTAGCTTGTATTTTCGATTCCTAGATTATTCTAATCATCAATTTAAGTTACTTTCCTTTACCTTAGCTTAATTAAATCAACCCATAGTTCGTCGGAGCACTTATTCCCAGCCACATATTTCACTATAAATCTGATTGTATCAACCCATATTTCACCTTCATCTCACTCCCCATAGTCTTCTCCATCTACTAAACCACTCAATCAAACATTATCGCAATGATCAACGAAATTGGTCTTAATGTTGCTGCTAGTTGATGACCGCTCACACCTCGACTCCTTTAGTTGTAGCAACTTCATTTTTTGGGCTGGAACTTTCACATTGGTGCTACCAATCCTTTTGTATAGATTAGAGATTTTAATAACTCATATGTATTCTGAATCGAATCACGAATAAGCTCCTAGGTCACTTGAATAAGAAACATCCTCCAGGGCTCCTCCCATGAGGCATGGACTCCATTTTAAACCCCCTCCCACAACACAAAATGCTCTCAAGAACCTCTTAGGATAATCAAAAGTGAAGGAGAAGGTTAGAGCTGCAAGGAATCAACAAACGAAGGAAGATATGGAAGGTATTCTTCCTTGTTATTCCTCCTTGCTCCAGGCCATTAGATCGAAGCCACAAGCTAGATCTAATTTGAGCCATCCAATTTAAAGATGAAGCATTGATCCTCCTGATCATCAAATTTAAGGGCTCCCACATGGTACACCATCGACCGTTCTGCCAGCATGCGTGAGGAATGCCTCCGCCTAGGGTAATTACATCCAAATCTCGTCACCTTTTGTTTTCAATATTTAGCCTTGTAAATATTATTTTCAATGTAAAATAAATAGGATATTTGCAAGAAGGACCCCATATTTGTTACTATTTACTATTTAGTCGTTCTGCCTTACGTATTACGACATGTGAAGTCCTTTATAAATATTGCAATTAAGTCCTTGTAGTTCGTGGACATGTTATGTTTATTAAAGTTGCAATTAGGTCCATGTACCTGTGGTGTTTTTATTTCTTATATTTTGTGCATATTAATTATTTGTATTTTTCTAATAACTGTAGGAAAATTAATATAAGTGCTTGAGACCATTATTATAACCTCACATAATTTTTATTTGGTAATTTATTATTTTTCATTATTATTAAAAATTCCAAAACATGCATTGTCTTATTGTATAAATACAAAAACCCTTAAAAATAAAAAAAAACTTATCCAAAAATTATAAACATATTATTTATATTATTATTTATTCGCTTACATACCAATAAAAATACGAAATATAAAACCTCAAAATCGGAAAACCCTAAAAATCGTATAAAAAATAGCAAAAAATATCTAAAAATACAAAAATATAACTTATCTTTCTAAATTTTCTTTATTGTACATACTTTATATTAGAATTATTTTGAATGAATTTTGAACTCCCATATATTTACTAAAAATAATCTCAGTTATTTAATCTATTCACTATTTTGTATTTTTAATCACTCTAAAATTTTAATTTTGAAAAATTCTAAATAAATTACCAAAATAAAATAATATAAAAATAACAAAAACTCTTTATTTTTGTTACTTTGACGTAAATAAAAATCCATATATCGATAATATGTACCTTTATTCCGATTTTTTCATGTTGTAGTCTACATTATACTCTATTACATGTACCTTTATTTGAATTTTTCTAGTGAATTAATGATTCACTAAAATTAAAATAATGGATGCCCACATAGTTTCTCAATTTATCTCAAATAATTCGTAATAAATTTTACATTTGTTAAATACATCTTAAAAATTAATGTTTTGTACCCCTTTTGATGTGCTACAATATATCAATTTTTTTAAATATTATTTCTTGTAAATAACTTTTGAGTTATTTTTATATTTAATACATATTAAATCCAATAATAAATATTTGTGGTTAAAAAACCAGCGAATGCTTAATTGAATTCTCTACATGTGGTCATTTTGTGTAGAATTATGAATGTTTTATATTTTTATGAAGTTGTTATCACAATTCAACCTATATTTGTAAATATATCATAATAAATTCATATATTGTCAAACTTTAAAAAAAACAAATTAGTTGTATTTTGTTATTAGTAAAAAATCATTGAAATAGATGTAGCACCGGAAATTGAATAATATCTCAAAAACTTTGTTGTTTTTTATTGGTTGCATATAAAATAAAAATACAAAAGATGTGTTTCATGTAGCATTTTTTACCTATCTTGGAAAAACAATGATTTGTAAAAATATACCAATGATATATTGTCTAATAAAATTTGGACTTTTAATTCTACTATCTCCATTATCCTCAATTACTACAATTTAAAGAAAATGAATATTTATTTAGGATATATTTATTCATTCCAAACAAAATATATATTTCCCAAGAATTAATTTGAACCTCGGATTTGAGTTTTGAAGTTCCCTTATATATGCATCCTGATCTTAAGTCAAACTTCTGCTTCATTACATCTGCACATTTTTCCTACATTGCATACTAAACTAAATAACAAAAATTCCATCTTTCATGCTTGCTTATGTTGATTTCCCGAAACCACATCTTTGCCTGCTTGTGTTCAAGTTTAGGCTTGCCAAAGTAAAATAAATATCGCCATAAACATTTTTTATTTCATGTGGTTTCTGATTGATTAGTTTTGCACTTGTGCTATAACTAAGTGATGATTACCATTCATTCATATTTATTTCTTTTATGTTTTCTTTGAATCCCTAGATAAATACATGTAAATACATATACCTTATTCAAAATAACACATTTATTGTTGTTTGTAACTAGTACATAAATACTTGTATTTAAATCCAAAATAAAAAAATAAAGGAAAAAGAAAATAAAGAAAGTAATGTAAATATTAACCGATCCTAAACTTCGAGACCAAGTCAATATTTACTAGATCGACAAGAAATAAAGTTGGGGGAGATACATGCCAAATACTATACAAAACCCTAATTTTGCATTCTGAAAATAGTTATATACTATTTTGTTTCACATTTTATACACCTCAACTAATAATATTTTCAACATGAAACTTGTACATATTAATATATAGAAAACTACAAAAATAATTGCTAAAAAAACAATACACAATGCCATTGGGACACACGTGAAAAAGCCACAAATAGAACTTCATAGATCAATATATTCTCCACATAAATTCAAAATTCCCTAAGCTCACCTCCTCTGTATTCTAAATTAAATTATCTATCTAAAGGTGGTTTCATTAAAAAATGAGTTTAGATACAAAAGCTGTCTGTCTAGAGTACCATTGATATTGTGTATCTGCATATATTATTCATATATTTAATTCTTCATATTTTTTGCTTTCCTTATATTTTAAATAGTTTAATATATTATTTAAAATATATTAAAAATACAAAAATAAAAGGAAACCATTAAAAATACATTGATATAAATAATACATTACAATATAGGTGTTCTATACATATTGTATATATATAATTATTTACATACATAAACAAAATAATAAAAATAAAATAAAGTAATTTAAAAACATAATGAATTATACTTTAAATATGTTAATATTAAAAATGCAAAATGGAAAAAATAAAAATATAGGTAAATATACATATAATTATACTTATAAAAAACGTATAATATTTAAATTTGTGAAAATAAATAAAAATGATAATAAAATAATTCATAAAACAACAAATATTTTTTTTGTTTTAACTTTTATTAATAAAATATATACTTATTTTATTTCAATTTATCTTTGATTTTTTTCTATTTTGTCTTAACTTGGGCAGACGTGGACCAATCAAGGCTTGGCATAAGTTGACCCACCAGTCAACTGTACCAAGCTACCCCTGTAGCATGCTTAAATCCCTGACCTCACCACTTCGCCCAATTTTCTTATTTTCCACACCGCATGAGATTGATCCATCGTTGATAAAATCTCTTCTTCGATGCTTGAACTTTCATGCAAGATTGATATCACAGTTTGAGAGGCATCGATTCACCTGCAACCCCTAGCCAAACACCTCTTTTTTATAACATCGCCTCCAGCCAAAACTTTGAGTTTAATCCCTTTTGCCTACCCATTTCCCCAAAAATCCTTAACTGGAGCTTGCATTTCGTGATAGGAAGTGAGCGCTCCTTGGTTCGCGTAGTGGAGAAGGAAGGAGGAGGTGATTCACCCATCGTTAGAGACCATCTTCGGGCAGTTCAACTTCTAGGTCCTCCTACCCAGTGAGATCCCTTATTTTAATCTTTTTTGGTTCACCTTCTAATCTTTAGTATAGATGTTGTTTATTTTGTTTAAGTTTATGCGAATTACTTAAAATCCCAAAAAAATTGATCGTTGGAGCACTAGGATGCAGACATCTGTTCACTATTAAGAACCTCTTATTATGCCTCGTCAACCATATTCACACCTTCCCCATGCATTCTCCATCCCTAGATCTTCTTTGCCCCTCGATCTAGCACAAACTGAGGTTCGTGGACTTCCTCTCCACCGCATCATCGGAGATTCACCCATCTCCACTCAATTTTCCCTTTTTCTATTGATCATTGGGTCAAGGAGCACTACCCTTAAGCCTTGATCATTTTGGTGTAGGTGTAAGTTATAAAGACACCTTCAGAAGAGAGAGCCCAACATAGGCCTTCTAGTTGCTAGAGATTCTTTGACCCTCCAAGCCTCCAGCATCAAGGTCTAGATATTCTTGGTAATCTTAGCAGCTGTGGATCCCTTCAAGAATCATTTTGAGCCATCAGCGAGCCCCCAAGTGGTTGGAGCACAAAGATACCTCAAATGAAGGAGCTTTGCCTCGTTATCCATCCCCAATCATCCATGCCCGTTCAGAGCTGTCTAATCAGGAATGTTCCTCCAGGATAGCAGCAACCACTCGATGAAGAGAGATGTATCCATCTGATCTGGGCTGAGACCTAATCTCAACCCATCATCCGCGAAGCATCATTGACCATCCAGAGAATGACACATTTAAGTGAGGAAATACTGACCATTCCCCACTGCACGCTTGTAAATATATTTTACATTTTACCCATGCCTTTTTGTATTTATCATTTAGTATTTTTTCTTTCATGTGTAGTGTAAAAATACTTGTAATATTTACAAGATGGACTCTAAGCTTTTCTTTTCTTGTATTTAGGTCCTTTCCAGATCATCTCACATGTCTACACTCATGAAGCACTTGGCATTTGCGTAAAACCCCATGTAGTTCTTTTATTCGTGTTGGTAATTTATTTTGCATATTAAGAGAAATATTTTATAGAATATTATTATTTTATATCTTGGAAGTTATTTTAATTGCTTTTATACCCTGCCATTGCGTATTAAATTGGAAATATATTTTGACATTTTGCGTGATTGGTGCCTTGAGTGTGTTTGAATGTTATGAAATATATTTTAACTTCTTGAAAATTGCTTTTAGGTCTCTCCCAACCTATTAATTTTATTCTTGTATTTTTATTTTAAATTGCATTTTGGATTAAAAAGTCCTGAGAAAAGAATCGTAAATTCCTCGAACCTTATAAATCACATATATATTTCATAAGGCATTTAAAATTATTTTCTTATTTCTAAAAATATAAATAAATTCTCCTATTTTCTATCTTAAAATCTATAAAATTTACAAGATGTTCTAAAAAATTCTAAAAAATACAAATATGATTAATGACCATGATTTTCTCTACTTGACATTGCTTTGATTTGATGACTGACCTTATTGTTGTATTCAAAATGACCATGATTTTGATTCCTATTATGTTGCTCATTTTCAATGATATTTTTAGGATATATTTGTAATCTTTTGTTCTGCATATAAGTTCTCTTGCATTACTCTCATGCATTATCTTATAATCGCATAGAAATCAACTAAAAATTACATGTGTCATTTCATTGCATTGTAATCTACATAATGCATCTTGCGCATCTGCATGAAGACATGTAATGGAGAAATGATTCACACATGCTTTAAAATGCTCGAAATTCGATAAATAGATAGAGTAGCTCGTGTCCCTATGTTCGACCTTGGTAGAGTTGCCAAGTAAAAAATATTCCACAACATTCAAAGAATGTGGTTTTTGCTGAATTGAATCTGCCTTCTATACTACGATAATTATTTATTCTTAAAGAGGCAAATTTAACGTTCATCAAACGGTGCTGTTGCCGGGGACACGGCTTAACTTAATTTATTTGTGGAAATTTGACTTATCTTTGTTGAATATTTTCAAGATTTACAGGTCCTCATTTCATGCATCATTTTTTTGCAACATGTCTGCTGATTAATTTCCTCTGTATTTTTCTATCTTTTCTCTTTTGTGGTAGGGCCCATGAAAATCGAGGACGCTTGATATTCATGGAGGTGTGAAGTTAGGAGCTTCCGCTGAAGAGGCCACAAAAGAATTGGCAAAGAAATTTTAGGATCTTTAACCAGTCAGCCTGAATTTGCATACTAAAAAAAAGACTTGCATGTGCATATTTATTTTTCCTCAAGGCTTGCATGTTGTAAAATGAAAAAAAAGAAAAAAAAAGATGTAGATCGCTTGATGATCTACCCCCCCCCACACACACACTTGCACATATACACTCACCCCACCTCTCTCTATATATTTCACAATTACTCTCTCTCTCTCTCCCCGATGGTCATCTTTTGTAAAAACAACCCTCGACCCTTGAATCGTAGTGTAATTATTCCTCCAACCACAATAAGCCCCCCAAACTCAGATCCGTTACTTAGGCTATTTGTAGCCTAAGTATAGGGTGGGCCCGCCTAATCATCCATCCCTCTCGTTGTCTTCTTAATACTTAGGCCAATTTTTGGCCTAAGTATAGGGGGACCCTCCTCTTCAGTTCCGCAATATCACCCTATATTTAATCGAGCCATGGCTTCATGACACTTGTGCAATGAGGACATAGAAAAATTTAAGTATAGGGGGGTATACCGTATATGAATGTATATTTACTTTAGCCATAGCTCGCATTTTTAAAACTTTTTGAAAATTCTTTCTCGGGCTTGGTTTTAGTATTCATGTGAACTGAGTTTTGTAAAACCTTGTAAAAATATTTCCTTGAAAATTGAGGGATTAATTTGTGTAAATAACCCCTTGTCAAAAAAAATTTGAAAAATTGAAAACCTTTCTTTAATTAGACTTTGACTACTAGGCTTAGTAGATACTTTCAGTGAGGTAACTTCGGTCTCCCTTAGCATTGTGGGTGGTGTAGAGGACACTGTGGAAGGCACCATCCTTAAGGAACACATGTTAATCTATCGACCCATACTTACACCCATACTGGCTGAGAGTAGATACTTTTATTCATTTGAGCTTGGGCCAATCATTGTCTCTCCAAAAAATTAAAAAGAACACAAAAAAAACCAAAAAAATCCATAAAAATCAACAAAAACAAAAATCACAAAAAAATCACTAACTAAGGAGTTGGTGTATTCCTGAAACAATCTCATGCACTCAAGGCTTGAGGATTTTTCAGGACACTTGATTTCTATGATCTAGAGAGTCTGAGTTAACATGTCGTAGTCGTTAGGGTTTTTAAACTTAATTATCCACACTACCCTAGTTTGAAATATTCGAGTGCTATATTGCACTCTTCATCTCTACCTTCAAAAGAATATGATTAGCACAATCACTTTCACAACTGCATGATTGATGAGATGAGTTGAGTTATCACCTGAGGAACTAGGACTAGAGATTTAAGTTTAGACTCGATCTAATGATATTCGAGGATGGGATAAAGTTAAGGAAGGCTTCAGAAAACTAAGTGTCAGCAAAAACCCTAGTCAGTATGTAAACAAGATTCATATGCTATCTCTTTGATATCTACCTATGTGCCAGGGTGTGATGTAACTTAATGACAATTGTTGATCAGTATGCGCCAACTTTTGGTAAAAGCTGTGGAGCTAGCCAACAAAAGCAAAGAATTATCAAAAAGAATCTCTATCATCTAAAGTCAAATTATAAATGAGCTTCCACCAATGGCGAGTGCTCCGAAATATTTTTCAAGGTGTCCACTTGGACCAAGCACTAATTAAGACCAAGGAGTCGGGCTGACACCAAAAAAGGGCTCTGCATCGTAAATGCTACAAGTTTGGGTGTCGAAGGTATCTTAGATACTCAAAAGAGACACACCCCGGTGTACTCCCAGAAAAACAAGTGCAGACGACTCCAACTCTCTTGATGGACACAATGATAAGCAATCTAAAAATTTACATGTGTTGAGTATAAGGGCACTCTAGAGGCCCCTTGTTCCAATGCGAAGGAGAGAAAAATAGACACAATCCTATGCCCTCCATCATCTGGCCATCCATCTACACTTTCAAGTCTGACAAACTAATGAGACGGTTGACTGAAGCAAGAATAGACTTATTCCCTAGTGTTGAGGATTAGGTCTAGAGGAGAGTCTCTTGGATTGGAACTTTGTGTGATGCCTCGACTCGACTCTCATGAAATGCAGTACACTAAATTTCATATCCTTATACCATATGTACAAAAAGAGAGTCTGATAATTAGAGAGGTTGGATTGCTTCTGACTAAAGCATGGAGAAGCTCAGAATTTAAGGATCACTTAGATTAAGGGTCTTCGAAAGATTAAGCCTTGAAATCTTCACTTGCACTGTCAGGAATTAATCCGACTCCTTCATTCTTTAGATGCTTGAGGACGAGCATGGTTTAAGCATAGGAGTATGATGAATCTTGTATTCATCATGCTAAAAGCCACAAATTAAACCCTGGCTTAATCAATCCAATAAAAATCACCAATAATTCGTTATTATAATCTTGTAATATATCGTGTATAATTAACCCTTAATTGATTATATTTAATCACCATTATTTTCTTTGTAATTATTCTCTCATAAAAAAACCCCTAAAAATTAGGAAGGTTAATTGTCTATAATTTCCTAATCCCTTAAAGTACTAAAAACTTGCAAAAAATAACTCAAAAGATAAAAATCAGTGTTTTTACCCCCTTAAAAATACCCCCCAAAAATACTTTTTTGTACAAATGACCTCTTTTGGCTTTTTCATCCAACATGAAACTTGTAGATCTCATCGAGACGAATAACTTTAATGTTTTGACTTTTTCGTAATTTTTCCTCGAAGTATTTCTTTTGCATTTTTCTTTGTATTTACATTTTCGAATTTTCTGATTGGGCCACGTGGTGCCGTCTGGGCCGCCCACGTGGCCCGCCTCTTCTTTCGCCACCCGGCTCCTTCCTGAGCCGTCTGATCTTCACCACCCGCTCCCATCTCAACCATTCATTTGTCACTAAAATCCCCACCGTCAGATCTAACTTCCAGATCTAATCTTGGCCACACCTCACCATCTAAATCCCAACCATCCGATCTCCCTTCCATCCGATGCTTTCCACCACTCCATGTCACCCCATTTGTACTCCACCGTTGGATCAAAACCGCCTTTTCATCAACACCGCACACCTTCGCACTCACCTCATCCACCTGATTCACTCTCCCATAACGAATCCTAACCCTCTAATCTCTCTATCATCCTTGCCGTTGGATCGCAAGATCCAATGGCTGGGGCTTTGTCTGCTACCTCCAGCTCCGCCCGTTACACCTCGTCAATGCCTCACCCATTTCCATTTTTGCTATCACCCCTGACCTTCCCTCCTCATCATAACACCACCTACACAACCCACGTTCTTCCGCCATCATCGGTAACCGCCATCAACCCTCTCCATCACTCCTAGCCTTCATTATTCCCAATTAAACTTTCGCCCTCACCAATTGTAACGCCCGGACCACCACCTATAAAATCACCCCCCTAAGCCTCATTCCAACCCGTTCACCATTCAACGGCCTAAACCCTAGCCCCTCTCCTCCTCCCTATGACAAACAGAGGAGGAGGAGAGGCCATCATGGTCTCCCGGCCAGGTGTCGACCCACGGTCAACCTTCTCCATGCTCCGGCGGCCTCGCCACCGTTGAGTTCCTCAAAGTGGTTGTCCGAGTCAGAACGACGACCCGAGGCTTATGGAGCCTCATCCCAAGCCACTGCCTTCACCGGATCCCCCTCTCCGATGAGGTCACCTTTCCCCTGCTCTTTCTTTTGTTTCTTCCATTTATTCCAGCGCCTTTCATCGTCCTCACCCACGACTGACCATGTCCGACGCTCCGCCACCCATCAGTTGTTCACGCCAACTCCATCGCTCATGATATTCCCTTCTCCAGAGCCCCCCTCGCTCCGACCCATATTCTCCTCCATTCACCAGAGAGGGAGCCCAGGTCCCCGATGGACCTCCACTCACCTTACATCACTCGCGCACATCAGTCGCAAGCTTTCGATATCCATTTCACCCCCTGCAGGTCTTTAATGGACGAAACTCAGGCCCCGTCTCCGATTTCGAGCTTCTACTCCGACGACTAAGCTCCACCTCGCCATCCTAGACTTCGACGAAGCTCCGCCTTGTCCCCTCGAGCTTCGCTAGGGGATCAAACATCCTCTTCGACCATCAGACGCCCCCTCGGATCTCGGTAGAGCTTTATAAGGCACGCTGGAGCCCCGCCTCCTCCGGTAGCCTATGGTGGAAGAAGAAGGCACAGATGTCGTCCGATAATCTGGATTGGACAACCATAATGAAGACACGCGGATAACCCAAGCCTCATTCCAATCCAGTAGCTTCGGTCTACCGAACCTCGCCTCGAGCCTGCACATGATGCCACGTTGCCCGAGCTAGAGACAACTCCCGAGCCTAGGCTCCTCACGTGTATTGCACGTGAGGGCTTGGGTAATTTGTACAAAAGACCCTGAGAGTTATGGTATTTACACTTTGGTCCCCAGTGTGCTGCCTGGGTATTTTACAGGGAGACCCTCGCTAGTTTTCATAATTACAAAAATGCCCCTACATACATGGAAAAATTACATCAGGGCCCAGGCTATTTTTGGTATTTACATTTAGGTCCCTCCAGGACCTAAATGCAATATTTATCCTTTTATTTCTTGCATTTTATTTACAATTACACGCATGCATTGTTCTCTTCATAATTTGAGCATTGTAAGTCCAAATTGCATGATTTTAGTGTCGTTTTGATCCTTGTTTCTTCATTTATCTCATGACATTTCTAATTTTCTCATCTGATATAATTTAAAAAGAAATGATTTTTAATGTTAGATGATGACCTTGCTCTAATTGCCATTGCTCTGATTTGATGACGGACCTTAATGTTGTGATCAAAATGACCCTGATTTCGATTCCTATTATGTTGCTCATTTTCAGTGATCTTTTTAGGATATATTTGTAATATTTTGTTCTTCATATAAGTCCCCTTGCGTTACTCTCCTGCATTATCTTATAATCGCTTAAAAATCAAATAAAAATTACATGTACCATTTCATTGCATTGTAATCTGCATAATGCATCTTGCGTATATGCATGAAGACCTGTAATTGAGAAATGATTCACGCATGCTCTAAAATGCTAGAAATTAGATAAATAGATAGAGTAGCTCGTGTCCTTGTGTTCGACCTTGGTAGATTTTCCAAGTAAAAGATATTCCACAACATTCAAGATTGTGGTTTTTGCTGAATCGAATCTGCCTCCTATACTACGACAATTATTTATTCTTAAAGAGGTAAATTTAATGTTCAATAGTCAATAATCAATCGATCGGAGAGGGGTTCCTAATGTCTGGTTTTGGAGGGCATGCGATGCCTAACAAGTCAGGTCTGACAATCACTGTTTCAGCTGCTCTCGTAGTACTCAGAATGTCACCAATCAATCAAATCGATAATCAACCCATAGAGTCAAAATTTATTTTTATTTTAAATCTATAAATATGTGTACAATGATTATGTAGATGTCAAACCATAGAGAGCTATGTGGATAGGTTATTTATTATCTAAAAACAAACAACATATATTTTTATACTTTTATGTTATATGATTTTTAAAGGTTTTTATTTGTATTGAATTTTTATGGATTTTTAATGTTTTATGTGTTTTATGTTTTTTATTTTATAATTTTTCTTTTTATATTTTTTTATAATTTTTAATTTATTTTTTAGTATATAATATATATAAGAATATGTATAATATAAATACTATATATGATATATATAATTTCAAAAAAGATAAATAAATAAAATCTTTTTTATCTTTTACATGTTTAAAATATATTTCTAGGTATTTATAATATTACTAATTATATTAATAAGTATATAATTATATATTGATAATATATGGTTCAATATTTATAAATACATCTATAAATACTTAAAACATTTTTGTCTTTTGTGTACTGTTTCTCTATGTTTTTATATTTTGGCTATTTTTGCTAATTTGAATGTATTTTAAAGTCTGAAAACTTAAAAATAGGGAGTTAATGCATATGTTGATTTATTTTGAGTTTTAAAATAGAAAATAAGTCCAAAATTCCTTAAAACTATTTTTAATACACACTATATAACATAAAAAAACATACAATAGAAAACTATTTTTATAGGGTCAGAATTTTTTTTCCATTTTTAGGGTTTTTATTTTATGTTTTTTTGGTGATTTTTGGTCTAGAGTGTTATTATATAATAATAAATATACTCTAATATTTTTGGAACTTTTAGTGGTGGTTTTTAAATTTTTGTATTTTATGTCTAAAGAGGGAATAAATAGCTCTTCAATGATTTTTAATAAATGTAAAATTTATGTAAATGCTAAATAAAATTCATGGCATGAACAAGCACAATATAAAACATTTACTGTGATTTTCCACGAATTGACTAGCATATGAGATAATTAAATAAAAATAAAAGGATACAATTTAATTTACAATACCAAAGGGGGTATTTTTGCAACAAAATTAAAAGATGAGGTTCTCCATGCAAATAACCCTAAAGTTTGACACTATTACACAACTTTTAAATTATAGAAAGAAATACTTACACCCATGAGGGATTCTCTACAAATTTCCCACCTCCCGTGGGGGACCACGTGATCTGGGCTAGCACTGGAATTGGATGTTATATACAATAAGGTGTCGGGTTCCGTGCAATTTTCCACAAAAGTTAAGGCATATCTAGATATTTATAATACCTTTTAACAATTACAAAAAGACAAACAGGGTCTTATATAAATTACCCTTAAGTGACGTGCTATCAGGTAGCTGAGGCATGCCCACGTGTCTTGATCTACGCACCAGGAGGTGTATTGCTTTGACTGAAATTGAGGGCCCAGATCAGATCTGGGCCCGAGTCTTGATCGAAAGACAAAGAAGCTCAGTGAAAGAACTTGGAAGAATAGGTCCTTGGACAAGCTTCAACCAGCATGAACTCCCTACTTCAGCCTCATTCTGCCTCATCGAAGGTCACTATGCCTTCCTGGAACCGATGCATGTCTACTAGATGCTTCAGGGGGTTTCGAGTTTTGTTAGAGGGACCCTAGAACTTTTGTCACCTAGAGCTCTGACTTGGGATCTAATTCATCTTCTGTAAGCTCGTTTGAACCCAAGGCTTGCACAAAAGGATAGAGGGGTGTGAGGGGGTTGTTTTCAACCCTCTCCTGAAATTGCAGATGCAAGGGGATAATGGGTTGGTGGAGATCTGGTAAAGGCAGTGGAAGGAGCTCTGGTCCCACATGATCTGTGCATGATCAAGGGAAAACATGAGTGGAAGAAGGAGAAGCACTATGTAAGGAAATAGAATTGAAATGGTAGTTCAACACAGAGTTATGACTGCAAATTTGGAGCACAATAAGTATTAGGTTTACCTCTTGAAGTGTGGTTGCGATCGAGTCTCTAAATGAAGAGGCCTCCTATTTCAAGTCCGATCCAACGAAGGAGACGTTTGCGAGCGCATTGATGAGACGCGTGCTCGTTGTAATCCATGTTGATATCCAGGCAACGAATCTATTGATCTCGTCACATGAGATTTGATGTCTTCTTCATGAGTGAAGCACATCGAAGGAGACGGATATCCACGAGCAAATGATCCGGCAGCATAACGAGAATGCTGTAGAGATGGCAACTCTCTCTATTGCTACATGGAGGACGTTGATGAATCTCCGTTTCATCATCTTTATTCTATCATTTCGGCCTTAAAAACCCTAGTAAATGCGTGTAAATAACCTTAATTCATGCATTTTATCATTCATGCATCTTTGTGTAAATAGTGTATAAAATGCGATTTTTAAAGCCAAAATTATAGAATAAAAAAAAGAAAATAAAAAATAATAAAATGTCGAAAATATTTTATAACCCTAAACCCGAGACCTAGGCATCTCGATGGCTAAGTCGACAGGGAATAAAGTAGGGGGAGATAAGGGATCAAAATACAATAAAAACATCTTTTATTTAAATCATTTTTATTCATTTTGGGACCCATCTTTAGCTCCACTTTTTATACCCCAAATAAATAAACTTTTACCATTAAATTTGTAAATAATAAAATATAAAAACTACAAAATTGATTTCATAAAAAAATAATACTCAGATAAAAGGTTACACTCTGAATAAAATTTCAAAACCTTAACTTTCCAGACTCACATCTCTCAAATAAAAACTCAAAATATATCAAAATCACCTTTAATTATATATAACTTTTAATAAGCTATTTAATGAAGGTGGTTTCTTATTTTTTAGAGCTACGGTGTGAAAGTTAGGTTTTGGACTTCTATTGTATACTTGTACTGATTAAAATAATCATTTTATTTATTATCCATTGTTTTTATAATTTTATATTTTAATAATTTTGTAGATATTACTTATAATATATGTGAATATTAAACATGAATAAAAATATAAAGAAAACATTAAAATAAAATACTTGTATAAAATACATATAGGTAAAATACCTATAAGTATACCTATATAAATAATATACCTATTTATTTAATTGTATATATCATATATCAGAAAAATAAAATAAAAATATATTTAAGTTTATAAAAATAATATAAATACATAAAATAATAAAATAAATTAATAAAATTATAATACAAAATAAGTAATAGACTAAAATATATAGATGAATATACCTATAACCCTCAAAAAGTAACTTGTAATTCTAGACCTCGAAAAAATAAATAAAAATCATAATAAAATAATTAAAAATAATACATATTTTTTATTTTATAACCTAAAATTAATAAAATTGTTTATTATTTTTAATCGATTTTATAAATATTGTTTCATGGATTTTTCTGGTTGGACCATGTGGACGAACCAGATCTCCCTGTTGGTTGACCTCAGTCAACTCTCTGACCGAGGTTTGCACTATGTTAGAACCAAGTTTTTGTCCATTTTCTTGATTTTTTTGAGGATGCTCCTTACACCAATTCGCGATGACTTCTTCATGACTTTCCTTCCTCGTTGATCGAGCTTACACACCCATTGCTCATCTTGGGCGGTGCATCGCTGCAACTCTCGGGATTCCTCGTTCTTTGAGCCCCATGGACCACCTGCTCAAAAACCCCCACTTTATTCCATTTGGATTTTGAACCTCTCTTGACCTAGCTCAACCTCACCCTTGGTATTCTCACGGTTGAGGAGGGTGACAACCTCCTCCCTCGACCTTCTGCGGCAGCGTTCGATGTGGTTAAGGGGTAGATTCTGACCATCACCGGAGCTCCGCTCCCGACGATCTCATCTCACAGTTGTATGCTACTCGAGCTCCACTTTTATTTTATTTCTAACGTAGACTTAATCCAAGGTTTAGTTAGAACCTGTATTTCATCATTTAATTACGTAATCTAGCTGGTAATCCCACATTTGAAGTTCGTTGGAGCTCCGCTCCGGTGAACTTTCGATTCGCACCATTCCCATCCACTTCACGCTCGCTTTCCCTGGGAATCCTCTCTCATTGTTCTTGAGCCTATTTGTAGGTCCCAGGAGTCAAGTGACTCCATCTGGAGTAAGTTTTTGCTGAAGACAGAGAACATGGAGCAACACCCATTCCTTCACGTCGCGGTGACCCTCTGGCACCTCCATGCCATTTTGGGACCACCAATAGATAAAGGGTCATTCCAGAAAGCTTCCTGTCAATTTTGAAGAATCGAAGGCCGTCGGAGAGGCACGATCATACCGGTGGAACTCTGCCTCGGCAGAGTTCTTCCCGATTCTTTCTCTTGCCATCTCTGTCGTTGAATGAAGGAATGTTCTTGGCATACAATAACATCCCTCAGATCGTCCCTGCTCAACACCATCCGATCGTTCAAAGGAATCTAACCGATATCGTCGATCTGTGAAGGGGTATCACCTCCTCCTGTGCCGACACGTGTCCAAGTGAGAGAGGAGCACCGTTGGATGCCCACACCTAGGGTATTTTGCAGTCTAATCCAATTACTTTTTTTATTTAATATCGAGACTATAAACTTTCATCCATCTTGTATTTGTTTTTGTATTATTTGCTAAAAGGCCCTGCATTTCGAGAAATTACATCGGGGTCCGAGCCACGTCACCTCACGTGAGGGGGGAATTTTGTAAGCCAAACCCTGGGCATTGGATTATTTCTGTTTAGTCCATAAATATTTGAATTCAGTGTTTACATTTTGGTAAAATTGCGTAAAGGCCCTCTAACTTTATGGTATTTACGTTTTGGTCATCGCTAGTAGTTCACGTGTTTCAACACATGAGCTTGACATTTTTGTAGGGAGCCCCTCTCGAATCTCGAATTTTATGATCGATGTAGGAATTAAAATATTCAGTTATATAATTTTTTTTTGAAATTGCACTTTGGCTCCTAGATTTCCTACTATTTACATATATACCCTTGCTAGTAGTATAGTTTCTCTTTGTTGTGTCTACTTATTTCAGGCACCTATATAACTCGAAAAAATCCCAAGAAATAGATTTAGCTTCCTAATTGCATATATTTTTACTCCATATTTTTAACTTGCACTTTAGGACTTCTAATTATTTATAAAAAAGTCCAAAACATGTCTTTTTGTCCTTATTTGTACTACAAAACCCATACAAATTATACAAAATTTTTGAAAATTACAAAAATATATATTTTATATTTATAAGTATTTTAAAACTTCATACCAAAAATTACAAAATATATAATTGAAAATTTAAAAAATAGAAAAACCATTAAAACCTTTATAAAATATAAAAAATCCTTAAAAAATCACAAAAATATAATATTTCTTTATAACTTTTATATTCATTATTATCTTTATTGTAAAATTAATTTTGAGAATTTTTGACACTGTTTCATATTTTTAGTCTCCAATTTAGTTTTGGTTATTTATTTTATTCCCTGTTCTAGGTTTTTTTATTTAAAAGTCTATAAAATTAACAAAGTTATCTAAAAATTCATCAAAACAATAAAAACAATGTAAAACAAAAATATTTTATTCTATTATTTTTTATTATTTTTATCACAAATTATTTATATTATAGCCTATATTGTATATATATCTTATATATAGCCTTATATCTATTTTCAAAGAAAAAGAAAATATAAAAATATGAAATCAGAAAATTAAAAATCAAAACATAAAAATAAAAACTCGAAAATAAAATAAGATAAAATAAAATAAAATCAAAACTCACAAAAATACCACATCTATAGACAAATACATCACGTTCACATATATTGACATCCATATTGAGGGGGAGAGAGAGAGGATTGGCATGTATAGACAGAGAGCATAAGGATGTTGTCTCTTGTTGTAACTTGAAGAGCAAGGGGGGCCTATTCTTATATAGTGTTTTGGGAGTCCATGGATTACAATCATGGACTACACAAAATTAATAAATGAGATTGATTTGTGCTTATTTCAATGGCCAAGATTTTGTTGTAAAATCACAACAACGATTAATTTAATTTATATTAAATATATATCAATATAAATAATCCCAAATTAAATCAATCAAGCATGGATATTATGAAATGGAGATTGCCTTACATTATTCCATGGAAATCTCCAAGATTTACAACAAAACTTGTTGTAAATTATTTTATAAAAGTAATTCATAATTATTTTATGAATATTGTAATCATGCCATTGGAAAATTATTAATTACATTCACAACGCGAAAAAAAATGTGACTTACATTTTCAATTAATTATCCAATGTGAATCCAATTCACACCGATAACTAATCAACAAATATAAATTATAATATGATCTCTCTAACACATTATAGTCACATTGATAATATATATGAACAATATGGAAAGTGCTATCCACATTATTCATATCCACGATAATTAAATCACATTTAATCATTTTGGATCTCTATTCTCATGTGCCCAAATAATATGAAATACATTCATATTATTCACATCTTTGATAGTTAAATGACATTTAATTATCTTAGATAGCTCTCTTATAATATGAAATAAATTCATATTAGTCATGATAATTAAATCCCATTTAATTATAATTTTTTATCAATGCTCTGATATATATTTATATATATCAATAATGAAATTATCCTTTAACTCTTTTAAGAAAGTGTGCTTTCTCTGCAGATATTTGGAGATAAGGATATTGCGATTGTATTGTTCCACATATAGTGACTTGGATATTGAGATCAAATATTAAATCCAGAGCTCAGGACCTCCCATAGATGCTTGATTAAATCAAGGTTGTAGATCCAATTTTCTCGTTACATCTGAATCACATTTAGATAATTATACAACACTTGGACCAAGATTAGGTCACTTCTCTATTGAGAGGAGTCACTAAAATCCAGACCCATTTCATCACTCCCTAGGAATGGAAGCGTCATGGTTATACAATCATTTATGATCAAATCACCCTCAGGTATTCCTAATATATGTACATCCTGCATACTGGAAGACCTAGAATAAACTCGAAGCATTAGATCAAGTTTATATTGTACTTCAGGATTTTATCATTAAATTTCTCATTTGGTCATTGGGAGTTAGTATCGATGATATAATTTCCAAAAGCATATACATACCTAGGTATTAATCATATACTTTCCCAAAAGTATATATCAAACCTACAAATTCACTCTAGATTCCAATGCGAGACGATCACGCACGAAATTTGATTCTTCCCAATATCTCATGAGTGAGCTCATGTCTTCCGCATCAACAATGAACCTGTATAATCCCTTTGAGAGATCGTATTACTCACATGCCCTTGCATGCAAACCAGCACGTCAGTGTGTAAACCTTGGCTAGGTCATCAACCTATTGGTCTGCCAAATGTACATACGCAGGCATATAGTAACAAATCGCTCTCCGGTCAGAGGATGTGTATCTATACTGTGATAGCATACAACATAGGTATTCGGTTATTTCGATCTTATTAAGTCAACTCTTTGACCTAACTAATCTGACACCTCCAAATCTCTATTCCAATGTAGAGGACCTGCATCAAGAGGTCGATCAGATATAAACCTTTAGAGAAACGATTTCCATCTCCTTCTCAGGTTGGAGATCCACTCTTAATATTCATTTGATAGTGCTTGATGAGTCCTCAATCTAATTCTTTAGGTATTCATCCAAGCACCAACCTCTATGATTCAACAAATGAATTAACTGTTGTATGATCATTAAGATGGCCATGGTACATAACCCTAATTGTACTAAGGGCCCTATTATGCAAACTAATTATTCATTATTTCAGATCAGGGAATGATATTCGTAGTAACATTCATTGCATAATGGCTCACCATGGGTTCGCATGTCCAACAATCTCCCACTAGCCCAAAGAGACATTAATGGGCTAATATTTAAACCCACACTCATGTGACAATCATAGGCTATTTAGAAAAATAGTTAGGTAAGCTAATCAGTCGCTTTGTTCCGTAGAGACTATGTCAAGTCCTTTTACGGTACTTGCATATCCCTCAGTAACAGTGCTCGCATCCAATGCGAATGTTCCATCTTATGCAACCGACACTCAATCTTGAAGCAGTTATAGTGTTGTTATCACTACGATTCAATAATCGTTACAACTAGAATATAATTTATATTATCCTTATCAGAATACCCTTATTCCTGAAGACCTCTATCTCCTAAGGTATCTACAGTTAAGACCTTTTAGGTCACTATCTATAAAGTCTCAAGTTCTTGAAGACAAGACTTTGATATCACTATCTCGAAAGTCTTGTCCTCTTTGAAAATATTGTTATTAGTGCAATCAAGTGTTTTATCTACATAGTAGGATTAGTAACAACTTACTATCCCACTGCATGGCAGACGTCTGACTTTTGTACAAATCTAACATACGCTGAGCTTCCCAAAGCTGATGCACTGTGACATGTAGCATTGGTATTCACATCATCAACTCTTAGAGGTTTTACTCTTTTAGATAGGTCAGTACCATATCTTAAGGAAAAGAAGCCTTTCTCGGAATTTTCCAGAAAATGGAATTGTCCAAGGTGTACCACTAATGTGACAGTCCCAATACCCTCTTTTCTTTTCTTCTGAACAACGTTAGAACTAAGATATAAGAGATATCCTTAAGATCATATCTCAAGGTATGGAATATCCAGTCTGTAAAACACTTATTATTATCCTTACATCATTCAAAATGGTTAGGATATGATTTATATGTAGAACTATGAACACAATGACACTCCCACTAAGCCTCACATGGTTCATTAAGATTTTATCTAAAAGCATAATATTTATAATTTCATCAGGTCTTATGTTCCAAATCCAAGCAGATTATTCGAGTCCACAGATGGAGTTCATTAGCTTGCACCTTGATTTCCTCAACCATGAAGCCATGGGGCTACTTCATGTAAATATCCTCAAAGATATATTCATAGAGAATGCAAGCTTGTCTTCCATATTGAAGTTGTCAAAGTCAAGTTGTGTAGCTATAGTTAGCAATATTCTGTTGGGGTTTAAGCATGGTCATTGAAGAGCACGTCTCATCGCAAGAAATATCTTCTCTTCGATGTGTAGCTCATGGCTACGAGCCATGATTTGAAGGTCTCCATCTTTTCATCATGTTTCCTCTTTCTCTTGAAGATCCATTTACACCTAACGAGTCTTACCCTTATAGGTGGATCCTTGAGAGTTCATATACAACACTTGTATATGAAGTCTACATTAGATATTATTGTTAAAATCCATCGTTCTATGTCATGATCCTTTGGAGCTTCATCATATGAAGTCCGATCCATTTCAGCTTTAACTGACACATGGAATCCATCCTCAAACTCATTTGAAGAGGTATTCGTGTTTCATCTTTAATTATCATTTTAGTTTCCAATTTCAGGAGCCTCATTATCTTCTCTAGATTAAATGTGTTCCTTCACTTCATTTCATCTTGATTCTCAAGAGAGTCATCCTCTAAGAATCATATCCTTAGAAGTGAAATATTTTAAGAATCTCAAGGTCATAAAGTAGCTATTCAATACTGTCCTTGATTTTTGTAATGAAGTAGTACTCTCTTATGTTAGATTCCAGCATACTTGCATCCATGACATGGTCATGGACCAAGCAACCTTAAATCCTTAAGTGTCCAACACTAGGCTAGATTTCAAACCATAGCTTATGAGGAATTTGAGGTTCATATTTGCTTAGAATCATATTAAGGATATATTATTGTAGTCTCTACTACATATCTACCTGGAAACTAAGAGGTAATTATGCTAGGATTCATCATTGATCAAATCATGTCAAACTTAATCCAATTGTATCTCCATATAACTCTGTTGAGTTTAGTTACATAAGGAGGAGTGAGGCATGAATAATATTCATGTCTTCATAAGGCATTCCATGACTTCATCTAATAGGAACTGACTACAAGATTAGATCAAATTCATTTTCATCTTCCTTCAAACTTTGGTTCTAAACCAAAATTATGAAATCCTTGAATATTTCAAATGTTCTAAGGTGAAGGGAATAAATCTCATATCATAAATAATCATCAAGGGATATCACATATCATCAATGTTTATTATGATACAGATGATCCACATACATCAATATGAATGAGATCCACACATCACAAATAATCATCAAATTATATCACATATCATCAATGTTTATTATGATACAAATGATCCACATACATCAATGTGTATGAGATCATGAATACCTTGACGTCTTACACCATTCTTAGAGAAGGGTGTATTGGACATTATATTTTGAATACAATATTCACAAGTATGTAAGATTTGAAATTTTAGACATTCTAAAGTTTCATCTCTTACTAGTTTATTGATCTCATCAATAGACAATTGTCCAAGGCTTGATGTTAGATCATTGTCAAATGGTCTTCATCCTCCTTTTGATCTTTAAATGTTCACTTTTTAGTATTAGAAATGTTAGTGAACCATTCATTAATATTATAATTTAGTGGAGTCCTCTAGTTGTTATTTTACTTTGTAAAATATATCCATCATAACTCTTTATGATAGGTCTATTCCGGAATTTAAGTTTATTCCCAACAATTAGAAATAAATAATGAGTATGTTCCAATATCTAGATCATAGAGACATTCTCTAAGACTAAGGGTTCTCCCACAAAAAATGTGAAATCTATGTATCCAATAGAGATTGTTGCAACAATTGCATCAATGTCCATGTGGATTACTATTAAAAATTAAGATCAAAATTTCTAGTCTTCTAAAACATATGAAACTAATTGCAAGTGTCATTAGAAGAATGAGATACAATTATTAGACTTTGATCTTATCAAATAAGATAGTCAATTTCATTTATTATAGTAGATTATTGTGATGCGCTATCTGAGTCATTCTCTAAGGATTCTAGATAGACTTGATAGTCATACTACTAACACATCAACTTATTGCAGTATTGGCATTTATCCAACTCTTTGGATGTCATATGGAAACTACAGAAGTACAATCAACTCCATGACTTTACTTCTCGATTGGGTCAGACCCATGCTTCCACTACGCTCCCTTCATCTATAAACAACCATTGCTTAAGACTAAGGATCTCATATTCTGAACTCATAACAATTCAATGTAAGGTATGTAAACATTTATACATGCTTCGTTCAACTCATACAATATGAATATCATGAAGCTTCATGAATGACTTGAGTATAGACAGTAGAATGATGACACTCATCGTATCTATATCCATCTAAAATCTAAAAGTCTTTAGTTCAGGTAGGTACTTAAACATTTTGATTACATCATACCTTATCGAGCCACTATTCTACATAATGTAGAGAACGATGTCATTCATGATTAAATGTTGAGAGCACATATGTGTGCCAAAACTTCTTCTTAGATTTATAAGGATTAATTGACAATTACTATCATCGTCGACATGATACATCCAGAGCATACTCGATGAGAGATCAAGACTATAGAGACATATAAACCATAGGTTGTTACCCTATTATCTATTTAATTGTCATTCCTCATTATTGCAAGGAAATTTGAACATTGCAAGCACATACATTATGTGTTTGTCTGCAAGTACAATATCTTGATCATGAATCCAATTCATGAAAATTTATTGGTTATTATTGAGTATAGTTTTTAGTGGGTTTAATGATGATTATCTGAAATAAGACTTTTGCATAAATATATATTTTATACATATTTTTACTTTGATTTAGGAATTTTTATATTAAAGTTGTCTTTCTTTGTTAACACTGAAAGTTCATTCCATTAATCAATTTCAATGTAAGAGATATACTTACCATTATATCTCAAGCAAGATCTAGGATCTCCTTCATTATCTTTATCACATCCCAATTGAGAACCTATAACTCGAATAAAAAGAAGTAGGAACACATTCCTCCTTGCAAGTCCAACTTGCATTCCCAATTCGATCTTTAACACTTGGACCCACCACCCCTAAGGTTATGTTGATCCGTTGTTAATTGAACCAACTATCAACTGGAATAGTACTCGCTATGCGCAAACCAATATCACCCTTATAATATGAGGACTCGATATTGGGGTCACCATGTACAGACTTAAGCAAATAGCCCGATCCAGATGTGCTTGTATGAAGGAGATGTCACTTCAGACAGGTGTCTCCTACATACATTCCCTGGCAAGGGAACCTTCGCCTTAACAAGATACCATGGATGTCACATATGTTTGCCTCCATATCATGTTCAAATTATAATTAATTATTTTGAATAATATTTAAATAATTAATTCTTCCAAGATAATAACATCTCTATTCACAATAGAGAGATTAATTTTTATTGGATCTAATTAATTTAATCATATTAAATCAATTATCAATCCAATCAATCGACCAACAAATAAATTTTAATTATTACTTGAAGGATGGTAAAATATAAAAGATGTATTATTCAAATTTTAATAATTAGAAAAGTACATCGTGATACCTTCAAACATTATCCCTTCCTTATATACTATCATGTCCAATACCGTTGGGAGTTGGACAGACCGCTCACGGAGCAACCTGCTATCCCAATGCTCTCCGACTAGACACCATATCTGCCTCAGGTCAGGATAAAGCAAATTGATCACTTTATACTTGAGATGATAATCGGTCTTTCAATCAAATTTATACAACATAATAATAATCAAAATCATTTTGATTTATGTTATAAGGAAATTTTCTAAACAAACTCCCAATCCTGTTCAAGCAACTTTGTTTGTTAGAAAGATGATCATGTAACTAATTTGTAATCTAGATCATATCTATTAATTATTGGTTAAGGTAATGTAATTTAAGGAAATAATAATTATCAAATATTTCACAAAAATATTCATCAGTAATTATTATAGTAAATTAACCATTTATTTCACTAATTAATTAAATGACAATCACATGTTCTTGATTAGGAATGTAATTTCCAGCAGTAACCCTCACTAAAATTAGTATATCTCAATCAATTTAAATTCAAATCATGAAAAATAAGTTCCCATTGTCATTAATTTGATTTACAAAAGAACTCGGGTGATTTGCATGCATATTTAGTCATTTTAAAGTCGTAATCAACTCCTGAATTACGTTAAGATTTGCCATCCCCGAAACAGTGGATACATGTTCACTAAAAAGATCATAACTTGAGCAAACAAATTCTAAATCACACAAAATCAATTCCCATGATTTTCTTATTTAATGGGGAATATAATCAAAGTGACAACTGCATGTTTAAAAGATTTAATCAGGGTCAAAAAATTCACAAAACAGAGCTACATGAACCAAATGCAATAAAATTTTCACAAACTCTAATGAGCCCAAGTCATCCTAGGTTTATGGGTCGTATCCGAAACCTTTGACCCAAGGATCTGATACCACTTGAAGGATATGGGAAAAATCCTTAAGCACATCATGGAAGCGTAAGTATCACATCATATGCGATTGAGAGCGATTAGTCGTACTAGTTGCTCAAGGCAGCAGAATTTAAAAAATTTAATGCGAAGAAACCACATAATCCAAGAACACTTCTTGGATCACTTCGTCTAAGCAATAAATAAGTATTAGGTTTAACTCTTGAAGCGTGGTTGTGATCAACCCTCTAAATTAAGTGACCTCCTGTCTCAATTCTGATCCCAAGGGAGGAGATGCTTGTGAACGCGTTGATGAGATGCATGCTCCTCGCAATCCATGTTGATGATCCAAGCGACGAATCTCCTGATCTCATCATACGAGATCCAATGTCTTCTTCTCGAGCGAAGCAGACTGAAGGAGATGGAGATCTATGAGCAAGTGATCCAGCAACATAACAGTGATGGTGTGGCAATCACGACTCTATCTAGGGATCTATGGTAGATGGCCACAATGAGACAGAGAGAGAGAGAGAGAGAGATAGCGTTGGCATGTAGAGGGAGACAACATATGGATGTTGTCTTTTTTTGTAACTTGAAGAGCAAGGGGTGCCTCTTCTTATATAGTATTTTTGGAGTACATGGATCATTATCCAAGGACTACACAAAATCAATGGATGAGATTGATTTGTGCTTCTTTCAATGGCAATGATTTTGTTGTAAAAACACAACAATAATTAATTTAATTGAGATTGAATATATATCAATATAATTAATCCTAAATTAAATCAATCAAGCATGGAGATTATGGAATGGAGATTACCTCCTTCCATGATATGGGAGTGGATGACCACCCTTTCCTAATGGGAGTTGGTGGCCATCCACAATCCCAATTGAGAAGGAGACAATCTCATGTAATCTCGTGAGATTACATTATTACATGGAAATCTCCAAGATTTACAACAACACTTGTTTTAAATTATTCCACAAAAATAGTTCATAATTATTTGTGTGAATATTGCAATCAGAAAATTGTGAATTGCATTCACAACCCAAAAGAAAATTTGATTTACATTTTCATCTAATTATCAAACGTGAATCTATATCACATCCATAATTAATGAACAGATATAAATCATAATATGCTATCTCTAATACATTATAAATCTCATTTATAATATATTTGAATAATTTAGATAGTGCTATACACATTATTCATATCCATTGTAAGTAAATCACATTTAATCATCTTGGATCTCTAATCTCCTGTGCCCAAATAATATAAATCGTATTCGCATTATTTACATCTTTGATATTTAAATCACATTTAATTATCCCAGATAACTATCCTTATAATATGAATCAAATTCATATTATTCATTATTATTAAAGCACATTTAGTTATCAATTTTTCTCAAGGCTTGGATATATATATATATATATATATATATATATATATATATATATATATATATCGGAGAAACTTCAAATGAGGTGGGGTCCCACCATATATCTGGTGAGACACCCTCAATTTAGGCATCTTTCCAATATATTTTACAATTTCTTGTTTGATACATATAACAATAAATATTAACACAATATGTATAGAGAAATAAAATTATTAAAATATTATATTGGATGGAAATAATATAAATTTGGAAGCTATATTTTACAAAATTCATTTTTTTACAATGTGCAGTTTATAATTTTAAAAAATGTTATAGAGTTTTTACTAAATTCACAATGGCCTTTACAATTTAAGAAAATCCCCCACTTCATTTGAAAGGTGCCCTATATATATCAACAATGAAATTATCCTTGAACACTTTCAAGAAAAATACACTTTCTCCGTGAATACTTTGAGATAAGAATAGGACGATTGTATTGTTCCACATATAGTGACATGGATATTGAGATCAAATCTAAAATCCAGAACTCGAGGACCTCCCATAGATGCTTAATTAAATTAAGGCCGTAGATCCAATCTTCTCATTGCATCTGAATCACATTCAGATAATTGCCCAACACTTAGACCAAGATTAGATCACTTCTTTATTGAGAGGAGTCACTACAATCCAGACCTGTTTCATCACTCCCTAGGAATGGAAGTGTCATGGTTATACAATCGTTTATGATTACATCACCCTCAGGAATTCTCAATACATGTACATCCTGCATACTAGAAAACCTAAAATAAACATGAAGCATTAGATCAATTTTACACTTTCTAATTTAGGGTTTTATCATTAAGTTTCTCATTTGATCATTGGGAGTTGGTATCGATCATAAAATCTCCAAAAGTATTTATCAAACCCAGGTGTTGATTATTTACTTTCCAAAAGTATATATCAAACCTACAAATTCAATCAAACTTCCAAAGAGAGATGATCATGCATGGAATTTGATTATTCCTAATATCTCTTGTGTGAGCTCATATCTTCTGGTTCAACGGTGAACATGTACGATCCCTTTGTGATATTTTATTACTCTTATGCACTTGCATGCACACCAATACACCGCTGTATCGACCTCGATTAGATCATCAACCTATTGGTCTGCCAAATGTACATACTCATACACATAGTAACACATCTGTCTATGGTGAGAGAATGTGTGCATATATTGTGACAACATACAGACATAGATCTTCGGTTATCTCGATCTCATTAATTCAACTCTTTGACCTAACTAATCTGACACTTCTGAATCTCTAATTCCACTGTAGAGGACCTACATCAAGAGGTCGGTTAGATACCAACCTTTATAGAAAAGATTGCCATCTCCTTCTTAGATTGGAGATCCTCTCTTAACAATCATTTGATGGTGCTTGATGAGTCCTCAAGCTAACTCTTTAGATATTCATCCAAGAACCAGCATCTATGATTCAACAATTGAATCAACAGTTGTATGATCATTTAGATGGCCACGGTACATAGCGCTAATTGTACCAAGGGTCCTATTATGAAAATTAATTATTCTTTATTTCAGATCAGGGAATGATATTCACAATAACATTTATTGCATAATGGTTCATTGTGGGCTTGCATGTCCAACAGGAAGGAATCAAAAATAGGCAAAGTCAGAGGTCTTGTGACCTCTGACACAAATGGGGGCACAAAAAGGATGGTTGATCAGAGGTCAACGATCGGTATGATGAATCTCCATTTCATCATCTTTATTCTATCATCTTGGCCTAAAAAACCCTAGTAAATACGTGTACATATCGTTAATTCTTGTATTTTAGCAGTCATGCATCATTGTCTAAAAAGTATATAAGATAAGGTTTTTAAAGCCAAAATTATAGAATAAAGAAAATAAATGAAAATTACAAAATATTGAAAATATTTTATGACCTGAGACCCAGAGACCTAGGCATCTCGATGACTTGGTCGACAAGGAATAAAGTAGGGGGAGATAAGGGCTAAAATCCAATAAAAATCCTATTTATTTTATTCATTTTTATTCTCTTTTGGGACCTTTTTTAGTTCCACTTTTTATACTTCAAATAAAGATATTTTGAACATGAAAGTTGCAGATAATTAAATATAGAAAAATACAGAATTGATTTCATACAAAAATAATATCAGATAAAAAGATATGATCTGAATAAGATTCCAAAACCCCAACTTCCCAGACACACATCTCTCAACTAAAAAACAAAAAATATATCAAAATCACCTTTAATTGTATATAGCTTTTAATAAACTATTTAATGGGTGATTTCATATTTTTTGAGGTTATGGTTTGAAAGTTAGGTTTTTGATCCTTATTGTATACTTTACCCGATTAAAATATTCATTTTATTTATTATTCATTTTTTTATAATTTTATATTTTTATAATTTTTTAAATATTATTTATAATATATCTACATATTAAAACAAGAATAAAATCATAAAGAAATCCTTAAAATAAAATACTTATATAAAATACATAGGTAAAATACATTTTTTATTGAAAAAAGGGTGAGCTCCCGAGTTGGGAGTCACCGCGCAATGTTTAACATAGGTAAAATATATATACTTACACCTAAATAAATAATACAACTATTTATTTAATTGTATATATTTTATCATAAAAATAAAATAAAAATATATTTAAGTGTATAAACTTAAGTTATAAATTTATAAAATACCTATATATAGCCCTCAAAAAGTAACTTGTAATTTTAAATCCCTAAAGAAAATAAATAAAAATCATGATAAAATAATTAATATTTTCATTTTATAATTTAAAATTAATAAAATCATTTATTATTCATAATCGATTTTATTAGTATTTTTTCTAGGGATTTTTCTGGTTGGTCCACGTGAACCAACCATATCTCCCCGTTGGTTGACCTCAGTCAACTCTTTGACCGAGGTTTGTACTGTGCATAACAGAGCTTTTGTCCGATTTTGCATATTTTTTGAGGTTTCACCATTCATCCTTTAACATCATGGTCTTCTGAGATTTTTCTCCTCGATGATCCACCATACACGCCTAGGGCTTACATTGGGGATTGCGTCATTGATACGCCCGATCTTCTTCGATCTTTTGATCCCTTCACCAACTCCATCCACTGTACATAAACTACATCTTGACCTTCTTCAAATTTTCGAGTCTCTTTTGGCCTCTCTTTTTCTTCCTTCTTGCACGCAAATGGTCGAGGATGGTGACATCATCCTCCCCATGCTTCTAGGTTGAAGGAGGTGGACTTTAGCGATCTCCACATCTCCGATGAAGACCTCACCATCGAGGATTTACCACTGGTTTTCCGGCCATTGAGATCAGCATTTTCCTTCTTTTCTCCTGCATTTTCTTGCTTAGGTTTACGTCTAGGTTCGATCCCCGCATTTACTTTTGATTCTTATCCGTCAATCGCCTCATCCACTCCCTATCATACTCCGCCTCGGCATGGGGTCGAGCCAATTTTCCCTCGACCCCATCACCTTTTGTTGCAGGAACAAAACTACACCAAGCTTCATGGAGCCATTTTACACCGCATTGGAGGTACATGGAAGTCCGCATCTCTACCCCCTTCCGTGGACAAACTACAATGCCCCTACGGTCGTTTTGAGGCTTCCAACATTAGGAGAATACCTGCAGGAATGTTTGATGTGTTTTTGGAGCTTCATAGAGCTTCGAAGGAGGGAGATCAGGGGTGGGGAAGATCGCCTCTACCATCCTTCTTCATCGCTCTTCCCTGTCGTTTCTCCGTCATCGTATCGATCTCTGCCACCTAGGTCCACAACAACCGTTCGTTTGTGCATCATCTTCATCGTCCTATCAAAGCCTTGGATCTAATCCGTACCGTGGATTTACGAACCGGTATCGGCCTCCTTTTCGGCGATACTTGGCAAGTGATTGAAGTTGCGGCATCCGATTCACCTCTGCCTTGGGTATTTTGCATATCCAGCCAAGCAATTTTTTATTTTATTATTTAGTACTGAAACTTTCATCTGCAGTTATTTATTTGTCAAATTTACAAAAACACCCCTTACTTTATGGTATTCGCATCGGGGTCCGAGCTACGTCACCTCACGTGGCACATCACGTGAGGTGGCAATTTTGTAGTTGACCCCCAAGGTTTTTATTCATTTCCATTTTATATAGAAAGTATTTTATGCAGTTACAATATATTGGGATACTTGTGAGTTTCTGAATATACATTTTGGTCCCCACCAGTGGCTTACCTATTCACACACGTGATTTTGGCATTTTTGTAAGGGGACCCTTGAGGTTTGCTTAATCTAATTGGTCCTGTAACTTTTTGAGCATGTTTATTATTTTTGTGAAAATTACAATATGTCCCTCGAACTTTTATTTATTTACAGAAATACCCCGCTAGTATTGCATTTTCCTTTTGTTTTCTCTATTTGTTTTAAATAGCAAATTAGCTCGAAAAAAATCCAAAAAATATATCATCGTGTTTCTATTGCATAATGTTTTCACGCACTCTATGTGCATTTCATTGATGAAGACTTTATTATTTATAAAAAATTAAAAGCGACCTTTTATCCCTATTTGCAAAAATTATAAAACCATTTTGAAAAATTCAAAAAAAGTATTTTATATTGATTTACTTATTTTACAACTTCAAACCAAAAATCGTTGAAAAATATAAAGAAAAATCAAAAATAGAAAAATCTTTGAATTTTTTATAAAATATAAAAAATCCTTAAAAAACCACAAAAATATAATTTCTAAATCTAAAAATTATTTTTATTATTTTCTTTATATTAAAATTATTTGTATAATTTTTCATTCTATTTTATATTTTTAATATCCATTTTAAATTCGGGTATTTATTTTAACCCAGATTTTGGGTATTTTGATTTTAAAATTATATAAAAATTAGCAAACATTCTTGAAAAATCACAAATATAGTAAAAAAAATCTAAAATCCAAAAATATGTTACTCTATTATTTTAATTACCTATTATATCTATTTTATACTGCTTTTTAGGTAATCTTATGTAAAAAATAAAAGATAATATAAAATCAGAAAATTAAAAATCAAAATATAAAATTTAAAATCAAAAATAAAATTAAAATATAAAACTAAAAGCCCACGAAAAATAGCACATTTATAGACAAATACATCACATTCTGTTTTGTGCTTCATTGTCTCGGAATATTCTGCTTGTTCCCTATGTCTGACACTCTACACTACTTGCAATATACACATATTTTGTAGATTTATAATAAATTGTAACTCTGCATTTATTTTCATTGCTTGATCATCATTGTGGGTTAATTGTTATTTGAAGTAGGGTTTCTTGCGGGTCGCCACAACGACTATATCTTCACATTGTGTGAGGCATATCTTAAACCCGTAAAAAATCCTCTTCAATAAATGGCGTTGTTGCCGTGGAGCAACATCGTATAGATTGGGATTCATTTTTTATTGTGATATTTGTCTATATTTTTGCCTTATTATTTTTTTATTTATTTAATATAATTGTTTGGACTGTCTAATCACTCTCTCGGTTTTCTTTATTACGAGGAACACAGATCGAGGGAGGTACTCTCTTCGAGGAGCGCCAGAGCACCCACATGAGGCTTTTTTGACCGAGCAACAAAGGAGGACTTGGAGAGAATTTTGAAGATAATTATTTGAGCATTTATTTTGTGTATTTATTTATTGGTGTAATTGAAGAGAGAGACCAATATTATTGTAATAATACATGTAACCTAAACTTTCGACATTCAGGCCCAATTTTCAAGTGTTTGTTCACTTGGGGGCTCACGACAATTTTATTAGTTTTCATCGCCTTTTTTCATTTTGTTTCTCGATTTTGTTTTCTATATTTTGTGTGATGGAGCCCTTAACTTTTTGATTGCTTGATGATAGAGTAGTTCCAAACACCTAATAACCATTGCATGCACCTATTGATACGTTTGGACTTAGTCAAATCTAAACTACTTCTCACTTAGTCTTGGAACGCCCACATAGTGAGAGTCCTCCATACAGCGCTTGTAGGACCCATTGTTGTGGGCACCGAGGAGACTCTAAGACCAGACACTTTGATTCCATTCTAAGTCATTAGCATTGGTTCTTCACGATAATAGCAATTTATGAACTTAGGACGATTTCATCGGATTGCATTTGCATATAGAGCAGGTTTCAATTCTGTTGAGCATTCTTGCATGTAGAGTGTTGGAGGCAAGGTGAGAAATTATGCTTTAGCATATATCATCGTTTTTGTTGCTTGCATTGCTTTTCTGCCTCTCTACCTCTGATATTTGATCACCTAGGTGCTTAAAGGAATTGAATCCTTGATAGACGCATGCATTCTCATTAAAGTCCAAAAAAGTGATAATAAATAATATTGGGACTGCTAATATTACTCGACCCTAAAAAAGACTAAAAAAGAAATACATGTCCTGTGGTGAGTAATCCCCCCATTGTCTTCGATTTTGCATGCTCGCGCACACCCAGGACTAGTGCCCCAATCCTATTCAGTCTCCTAAGTGTTTGCGCACTTTTTGACTTGTAACCTAACTCTAAAATAGACAAGATAAAAAGACCTACTTTTTTTATCTCTACCGAGTTAAGTAGTTGAATTGAGGGTTTTGTATTGTGTGAGTTTGTCTGTTTTTGCTTATGTTCATTCTAGATCGATTCTGCATATTTGCGCCTTTTTTCTCACTTCTCTCGATTTGACCTTCGTGCTCTCTCGATCAATTCCCTTTGTTTCGAGATGTCCAACTGGAGTGATTTTTATCTAACCCTCACAGATCCCTCGTACCCTCCAACCGATCTACCTCCCTTTTTCCAGGAGGACTTTGCTCCTGACCTTTGTACATATATGCCTCAGCCATAGATTTAGACCTCAGATTTTTACCCACCTCCACCTCCACACTTCCCTTCACATCCACTCGAGATTGATATGTTGGAGTCCCCTTTCATGATTTCCGCAATTGAGATTTTGAACCAAATGATGGAGCAAATGAATTTGAGGATCGATGATCTTACTAGTTTAAATAAGAACCCAAATGTTGCTCCACTATTTGAGGATATGAATTCATTTTAGGATTTCCATGAAAGTATGCAATCACCCAAAATACAAAAAAATGAGCAAAATCTAAAAATCTAAAAATATTAGGGAGTCACTAGGTTGATTCATATTTTGAGGAGAGGTTCCCTTTGCTAGATCATTTGACAACACATCCATTCACAACCTGTCCCACCTTTGACCTCGAGGATGCCGTTGTACATAGTGTTCTTGGCACTCCTCGTGTATATGTTGATTCTTACTTCCTCCCTTCTATGGTGGAGGTCTAAAAATGCAAAAAAAATTGACTGAACCTGATGTGGTGGTCTCTAGACATGAGATCAGTGATGCTCCACTTCGCCAGGCCATGACCCAATTATCTGCTCCTCACCCTAAGAAGATAAAGCGGAGGAGAATATATGAGCGTCATATCTTGACCATGGCCACTAGTCACGCCATCGCCATTGTCCATCTTCTAGGAAAACGAACACTGCCACACCTCTTGTTAGTTGCACCATCTTTGACCATTTATGTGATAACACTCTACTTGACGGCAGTGCATCGATCAATATATACCCTTCTCTTTGGCACAAACTATTCATCTTGGGCCTCTCGAGAAAACTAGGATGACTGTACAATTTATGATGGATCAATATAGAGGCCAAGGGTATTCTTGAGAACGTCATCATTCTGATTCATGGCATGAGCTTCATGACAAACTTCCTTGTCTTGCCCATGGTGACCTCTACCCAAGTGGAGTGTCCTCCAATCATCTAGGGATGGCCCTTTCTCGCCTCTGCAAGAGCTGTTATTGATTATGTATATGGAGAGATTCGCTTCCGTTCTGATGTCGGGAATGATGTGTTGATCACTACACCTACCACCGAACGAAGACTTGCATCCCACGTGAGTGTGCCTGTGTTAGCTGACCTCGAGGCCTATGATTTATATACGTATATCAGAGATACGTTCTTTATGACCGATAATGAGACCTAAGAATTCCTCTCCAAGGAGGAAGACTCGGAAAGCATAGACCTTGGAGTTTCTTCTTCCTATGATTGGCGATGTGTTGATGACATCCACGAGATTTACACGATTGACTCCATTGAGAAGAGGGCACATATTGATGAGACCAAGGACGATTTTGATCTTGTTGCTTTTATTTAGGAATTTGGGCCTTTTGATGAGAATGATGACCCAGTTGAGACTGTAGAGGACTAACATAGTTTGACTACTTCCACTTATGAGTTCGTGTATTTTGGTTTTGACCAAGATGAGACCTCACAGGACGACACTGACCTTACTTCTTCCGATGTGGAGTTCATCCCATTTCACTTTGATATCAACGAGACCCCCAAGGCCAGACCTAGCCACACTTTTTCCACTGACTCGTCTGTGCCTCTTCACTCTAGGACCATTGAGGAGATTCACTGTGTCGACCCTGACCGGTTAGTGCCATCTGAGGACCCCGATGTCGACCTGCACCATGTTAGACCTATTGTTCAGCAGTCTCGCAAGAAGGATCCCTTTCAGCCTTCTTGATCCTTTTGTATATCCACTTTGTTGTACATCCGCATTTGTGTCCCTCTGTCTATCTCCCATATTGATCAACCACCCCATTCTCGTCTATGCCTTTCTTAGGACGTACTTTGTCCTAAGTATGGGGGGGGTCAGCCGAGTGTTCTTCATTCCATTATCATCATTCCTGTTGTTGCCTATTGTTAGGGATTCTTTTACCCTAAGTATAGGGGGAGTGATGCATACATTCTTCTCTATTCTCTTCCATCTTCTGACCTATTTTCTTCTTTTCCTTTTCTATTTTCTTTTTCTACCAAAAAGGTGTCGCCCCTTTTTGTCAGTCTTCTATACTTAGGGATACTTTGTCCTAAGTATAGGAGGGAATGCACCCCAAGTTCTTTCATTCGTTGGTCCTCTGAACTATCTGCTCTTCTTGTCTATACTTAGGGATACCTTGCCCTAAGTATAGGGGGGAAACAATCTAGGTACAATATGTTCATTCCCACCCTTGACCCTCCCTTCTTTGTTTACAATCTGCTATACTTAGGATTATTTAATCCTAAGTATAGGGGGGACGATCAACTTCTCATTCATTCATTTTTTCCTAATTCATTTACTCTTTAGACTTTTCTATACTTAGTATGAGTTATGTATTATCTTTTTCTTTCCGATCTATGAGGACTTAGCTCAAGCTAAGTATAGGGGGGGTCCAATATACTCCGTATATACTTTTGACATAACTCATACTTTCAAATTTTTATTAGCAAATATGGATAAAAATTATTTAAAATTCATTAAAAACTCTTAATAAAAATATGTCTACTATTCCTCGCATTCTTTTTTTATTTATTATTTAAAAAATTAAGTGAAAATGGTTTTCGAAAAATATTTGAAAAATAAATCGAAAATCCTTTTGAAAAATATTTTGAAAACTATTTTGAAAATGTGTTGTTAAATATTTTCAACCTTTGTAAAATTTGTTTTGTTTACAAGATTTATTTTATTTGTGTAATAAAATGTTTGAAAACAATTTGCAAATGCTCATAAAATGGTTTCAAAAATATTTGAAAAATCTTTATATACTGTTTGAAAAACCTTTGCGATATGATTTTCAAATATGTGAAAAAAAATATTTTGGACTATTGTTTTCAAAATTGTTTGAAAAATCCTTTTTAAATAAGTTTGAGGAATACAGAAATCACTTTAAAATTCTTTATTAAGTTATATATACATATCTATAATATCGACCACTTACCCCTTGTAAATTCGTAAACTCTAACTCTTGTAAATATTAGATGCATCCCTGTATAAATATTTGTAGCTTGTTTTTAGCCAGAATCTTTTATTTCAAAAAATTTCAAAACAAATTGAAAAACTAAAATACCAAAAACATTGAAAAGAATCTTTTGAAAATACAATTTTTTTGCATATCCATCATCTTTTTTAAAATTCCATAAAAAGTTCAAAATCTTCGAAAATTGCATCACAAAATATTTTTGCATAGCATTTGCATGGCATTCACATTTTTCTGATTGTGTTTGATATTGAACAAGTCTAAGTAAAATCCGAAGATTGGAGCTTGGTTGGACCTTAAATCTACCTAATAACATGAACCTTATTGGAGTTGGGAATGAGGTACTTCAGGTCTAGTTGACTTAATTCTTTGAGGATCATGAGACTTGGTTCAATGGATTCTAGACTGTCTAAGTAGAGTATTTCGGAGCACACGCACGACTCTTATCGATAATGACCTAACTCGGACACCTGCATCTTTCACTTGGCCCAACTCAGTTGGAGTGGAGAGGTGATTGGATTTGTCGTATGAGACACATACAAGTGGAAACATTGGTCCTCCTGTAAGGAGGGAAGTGCACCCCAACCCGTCCAGTGATGATGAATTTTGAAGACAGGAGAGTATGGGCTGTAATAATGCTTAAAAAGAGGGATAGTCTACTGGCTCAAGAGGAAAAACTCCTTATGTAAATGTTGTTGTATATAGTATTTAAAAAAAAGCAAAAAGCAAAAACTCTAAAAAAACTGGACAGGACTTTTTAAAAATAAAATACATGTCGGAGTGTATATATTTGTATAGTCAGTAAGGAGGCTTAAGATTCAAACTCAAATCATGTGACCTTGCAGCTGTATGACTTGACTACATTGGTCTTGCATCCTAGGATAGGTAGCTACACTAGCAGCCACCCATTCTTCTCTTTACCCCCTCCCCTTGAGCTGGATGTCACTTGAACTTAGAAAGGAATACCCTGCTCCTTGAGGAAGGAGTTATTGGATTGGGGAATCATTGGGTTGTCATGTTGGAGAAGTCAGTCATTTTGTCATTTCAGTTGGGTAGAGCCACCATCACTTACACTGTACAAGTCGGATTCATAGTCATAAGGGTTCGCATATGAGTTGAAGTATTCTGACCTGGCTATTGAGGAGACTTGAGCAGAGTCTTGGGATTCCTGAAGGCTGTTGTATTTCAAATCCGGTTCTCATTAAGGTTCTGCCCGCACTAAAATTTGAAAGATCCGACTTAAGCTCCAAACTTTGATTTTGTGAAGACAAATTTGATATTTAAACTAAATCCAATTTCTTTCTTTTTCTTTTCTTTGTTTTTCTTTTTTACACTTATTGCATAAGTGTTTACCAGGGACTAAAGGCAAGTATAGGGGGATGATGAATCTCTGTTTCATCTTTTTATTATATCATTTTGGCCTTAAAACCCTTGTAATCCATGCAAATATCTTTAATTCTTGCATTTTGGAATTCATGTATCTTTGTGTAAAAAAAATTATAAAATATGGTTTTTAATGACAAAATTATAAAATAAAGAAAAGAAAAGAAAAGAAAAAGAATAAAATATTGGAAATATTTATGACCCTAGACCCCGAGACCTAAGCATCTCGATGACTAGGTCAACATTGGAATAAAGTAAAGGGAGATAAGGGCCACAATCCAATAAAAATCCTATTTATTTTATTCATTTTGGGACCTATTTTTAGTTCCACTTTTTATACTTCAAATAAAGATATTTTTGTTATGAAAGTTGTAGATAATTAAATATAGAAAAATACAGAATTGATTTCATACAAAGTAATATAAAGATAAAAAGATATGATCTGAATAAGATTCCAAAACCCCAACTTCCCACATCCACATCTCTCAAATAAAAAACTAAAAATATATCAAAATCACCTTTAATTGTACATAACTTTTAGTAAGCTGTTTAATGAAGGTGGTGTCATATTTTTTGAGGTTTCGATTTGAAAGTTAGGTTTTTGAACCCTATTGTATACTTTACCCAATTAAAATATTCATTTCATTTAGTATTCATTAGTTTTATAATGGGACTTTTTTTAAAATAATTATTAATCTAAACTTAATTAATTAAATAGGCATGCAAGTGGAAAATTTAACATTATAGTTAAAATCGGCACTAGAGGTGCCGATTTGGGAGGAAAGCTCAAATCGGCACCACAAGTGCCGATTTGGACCACTTTTCACCCATTTTGCATTTTTATCCTATTTCAAAATTTATTAATATAAGTGATCCTTCAATTTATACTATTAAAAGGTTCTACGTTTTAATGTACTCTTTTACTTAATACATTGATTTTCATAATCCTTATACAAAATTAATTAGTTATTAATTTCATGATTATGATAAATGTAATTAAAAATTTTGAGTTTAGATATTATATAGTTCCAAATTTCACAATTATAACAAGTGAAATTAGTTTCCTTAATTACCAAATATAGATTTCTCGCTATATTATATGCAACTCTTGAACATATTTAAGTATATCTATATATCCAAAAATGTTGTATAATCTTGTACATATCAATATCCTAAAAGAAGAAAACTTTAATCGTATTCTTATCAATATCCGTAAAAAAACTAAAATCCATTTCCTTAATTACCATTTGCATCTAGAGATGAAAACGGACCGGATAAGGATCGGATATGCATATTTCCATATCCATAATATAAAATACTATTGTAATAACATGGGGCTGTAACTTATATTATATTAACTAATATATAAAACAATACTAAATGATGTATTCGGATATCCGGATCTGGATCCGGATATTTAAGCCAATACTATATTTGTATCCGTATCCAGAAAATTTTTAGAATCCATATTACGGATATCCATTTCCAATAATTTTTTGAATACGACAAGAGGATATTTGGATATATCCATATCCATTTTCATCCATAGTATCATCAGTATGTGTCAATATATATATATATATCCATGAAATGATAAATATATATTAATTGTATTTTAATTATACTTCTAATAATATAGAAAATTTTAATTATAATTATCATAATCATGAAATTAAGAAATAATTTATTTTTGTATAAGGATTATGAAAATCAATGTTTTTAGTAAAAGAATACATTAAAATATACAACCTTTTAATAGTATAAATGAATGGATCATTTATATAAATAACTTTTGAAATAGGATAGAAATGTAAAATGATGGAGAAGTGCAAAGACTCAAATTGGCTCTTGAGGTGTCGATTTGGGAATCCCAAATCGGCACCTCAAGTGCCGATTTGTACCTATAATTTTAAATTTTCCATTTGCATGCCTATTTAATTAATTAAGTTTAAATTAGTAATTATTTTATAAAAAAGTCCTTTTACAGTTTTATATTTTTATAATTCTACAAATAATATTTGTAATATATTATATATTAAAACTAGAATAAATTCATAAAGAAAATCTTAAAATAAAATACTTATATTAAACACATGCTTAGAATACCTATACTTATACCTATATAAATAATACAACTATTTATATAACTATATATATTATATCAGAAAAAATATATTAATGTGTATAAAATTAAGTTATAAATATATAAAATAATAAAATAAATTAATAAAATAAAAAATACAAAATAAAATAAAAGATTGAAATGCATAGATGAATATACTAATATATAGCTCTCAAAAAGTAACTTGTAAGTTTAAAGCTCTAAATAAATAAAAAAATGATAAAATAATTAAGAAAATAATAAATATTTTTCATTTTATAACCTAAAATTAATAAAAGGATTTATTATTTTTAATCGATTTTATAAGTATGTTTTCTAGGGTTATTCTGGTTGGGTTAACCTCGATGAACTCCCTGATCGAGGTCTGTAGTATGTCAGAACTGAGTTTTTGTCCGATTTCACAGATTTTTCGAGGTTGCGCCTTTCATCATTTTGCATCACAGTCTTCTGAGGTTTTTCTCCTCGATTCTCCACCATACACGCCCAGGGCTTACATTGGGGATTGCATCATTGATACACCCAGTCTTCTTCGATCTTTGGAGCCCTTCACCAACTCCATCCGTTGTACATAAACCACATCTCAACCTTCTTCAAAATTTCGAGTCTCTTTTGGTCTCTCTTTTTCTTCCTTCTTGTGCGCAAATGGTCGACGATGGTGATAGCATCCTCGCCATGCTTCTAGGTTGAAGGAGGTGGACTTTGGCAATCTCCACATCTCCGACGAAGACCTCGCCCTTGAGGTTTTACCTCTGGTTTTCCGGCCATTGAGGTCTACATTTTTCTTCTTTTCTCTTGAATTTTCTTGCTTAGGTTTACTTCTAGGTTTGATTCCCTACATTTCCTTTCGATTCTTACCTGTTAATCACCTCATCCACTCCTCGCCGAAGCTCTCTTCGGTGAGCTCCCTTCCACGCCATTCTCCACCTCGCCACGGGGCTGAGGCAATTCGCCCTCGACCCCATCACCTTTTCTTGTAGGAACAGAACTACACCAAGCTTCCTGGAGACATTTTACCCCCCCCTTCGAGGTCCGCAGCTCTGCCCCCTTCATAGACGAGCTACAACGCCCCTCCGACTACTTTGAGGCTTCCAACATCTGAAGAATACCTGCAGGAATGTTTGCGACATTTTTGGAGCTTTACGAGCATCGGAGGATGGAGATCGGGGGCGGGGAAGATCACCTTCGTCAGCCTTTTCCCTGTTCTTCACTATCACTTCTCCATCATCGCATCGATCTTTGCCGCCCAGGTCTATAGCAGTCGTTCGATCGTGCATCACCTTCACCGTCCGATCTGAACCTCGGATCTAATCTGCACCGTCGATCTGCGAACCGGTATCAGCCTCCTTTTTGGCAACACATGGCAAGTGATTGAAGGAGAGTCGTCCTATTCAAATCCACCTTGGGTATTTTGCATATTCAACCTAGGCAATTTTGTATTTTATTATTTAGTACTGAAACTTTCATCTGCAGTTTAGTTTGTTTTGTAAAATTGACAAAAACACCTCCATACATTGTGGTATTCGCATTAAGGTCCGAGCCACGTCACCTCACATGATGCATCACGTGAGGTGGCAATTTTTCGACTTACCCCCTGGGGTTTTATTTATTTTCACTTACTCTACAAAGTATTTTATGCAGTTATATATTTTTATTATATTTGTGAGCATGTCCATTGTCTTTTTGAATATTATGTTTTGGTCCCCGTTAGTGGCTTACGTGTTCACACATGTGATTTTGGCGTTTCTGCAAGGACCTTGAGGACTTGTTTATTTCTAATTGGTCTTGTGACTTTTTGAGTATGTTCAATATTTTTGTGAAAATTACAGTTTGGCCCTCAGACTTTTATTTATTTACAGAAATACCCCTGTCGGTGTTGCAATTTCCTTTTATTGTCTGTATTTGTTTTAAACAGAAAATTAACTCGTAAAAATACAAAAAAATAGAATTGTATTCATGTTGCATTGTGCTATTTTCAAGATATCCACTTGCATTTCAATTTTGAAGCATTTTATTATTTATTAAAAAAATAAAAAATGTTTCTTTTTGTCCATGTTTGTAAAAGAAAATACATACAAAATATAAAACCTTTTAAAAAATCCTAAAAAATCACATTTGATATTTATTTACTTATTTACACCATCAAACCAAAAATCACTAAAAATATAAAAGAAAACTCAAAAAAATGAAAAATCTCTAAAACCTTTATAAAAATATAAAAAACCCTTAAAAATCACAAAAATATAATATCTGATTCTGAATTTCATTTTTATTATAATATTTATATTAACATTAATTTAGCGAATTTTTAAATCTATTTTATATTTTTAATATCCATTCTAATTCGATTATTTATTTTAACCTTGTTTTTTGGTATTTTTACTTTAAAAATATATCAAAATTTAAAAAAATATCTCAAAAAATTGTAAAAATAGTAAAATATTATTTAAAAACCAAAAATTTGTTATTTTCTTATTTTTTGATTATTTTTACTACCTATTATATATATTTTAGCTTATATTCTATATATATATATTATATAGCTATATATATAAATTAAAAGAAAAAGAAAATATAAAATATAAAAAAATAAAAAATTAGAAATATAAAAATATAAAAATAAAAAATTGAATAAAAATATAAAATAAAAACCCACAAAAAGAGCACATTTATGTACAAATACATCACATTCACTTTTATGCTTCATTGCCTCGATCTTTCCTGCTTGTTCCATGTGTTCAACACTCTACACTACATGCACTATACACATCTTTCGTAGAGTTATAATAAGCTTTACTCCACTTTATCATCATTGTGGGTTAATTTTTGTTTGAAGTAGGATTTCTTGGGGGTCGCCACAGCGATTGCATCTCCGCCTTATGTGAGACGTATCTTAGACCCATGAAAAATCCTCTTCAACAAATGGCGCCATTGGTTGGTCCATGTGGACCAACAAGAAAAATGGGATCCAAGCATCCCATTTAAAATATTGTAGAGGTAATAAATTATTTATTTAATTTTTGGTCAAAATATGGAAATATTCCTTATTTTATGTAGAATTTGATTTTTATTTTGTATTACATATTTTATTATTTTATACACATAATTTATAAATTTATAACTTACTGAAATAAAATTCTACATATTTTTATTGTTTTTTTATGAATTTATTTTTGTAATTAAATAATTAAATATATATATTATATATGTATATTATATGTAAGGAGCATGGAGCCTACACTCAGGGGTGTATGTAATTTCCTACACCCGATCTTTTTTTCATTATTTTTGAGTTTCTTTAAATGAAACCTGCAAGGGATTAGAATAATATACTGAGAGGAATATGTGTTTCAAGTTTCATGTGAAACAAACATTCCTAACATGTTCTACTAGGCTGGGTCAATTTCAGCAATTCTGAGACCATTAAAATTTGGTAGTCTTGGTAGAGGTGATAGAAGTTCCGAATTAAGTTGAATTTGTAATGATACCATGGTGATGTATGGTGATTGAATTCCCCTAAGGTTTTATTTAAAAAAAATTAAAAATAATTAAAAAAAGAGTTGGGTGTAGGTAATTACCTACACCCCTAGGTGTGGGCTCCCTTTTCCCTTATATGTATACCTTACCTATATTAAATAGATTTATTTATATAAATATATTTTAGATATATTGTTCTAATTTTATTATGTATATGTATTTTGAATATTATTTACAAATACATAAAAATATAAGAAAGTGAAGAATTAAAGAATAAATATAGTGAATATCATATACATGTATATTGCACAATGAGGGCTCAAAATCAACTTTCGCATCTTAACTCCAAATTAAATGAAATTACCTTCACTGATTAGATAATTTAATCTTTTAAATAATAAAGGAAAGTCTGGTAAATTTTGAGTTTGTATGGAGAATAAATAAGCATGTAAACTTTTCTTTGCACCTTTTTATTCTATATGTCCCAGACACACTATGCATTATTTTTAATGAAATAAAATTGATATTTTTCTTTGTATTTTGTCGAAAATTTTCATGTTAAGGGTTTATTTATTTGAGGTATAAAAATAAGAAAAATAAAATAGGTATCAAAAGGCCTATTATTATCAAATCAAATTAGGGGTTTTCAGTGTTATTATGTACAATTTCTTTGCCTATCTCCCCCTACTTTATTTCTTGTCTACCAAGTCATCATGATGATTGGGTCTTGGGGTATAGCTTCACTAAGTGTCTTTGAAACTTCATTATTTTTATTTTATTTCCTTTATTCTTTTATTTTGTTATTAAATACGGTGTTTTATACAATATATGTGTAAAAATCATTGGATGTTGTTTTGCATGTATTAATGATATCTACATGCATTTAGCTAAGGATTTAAGGCTAAAAATGAAAAAATAAAGGTGATGAAATGGAGTTTCAACAGTCACCTCCCACAACTACCAAAAATAAAAAAAATCTCTAAGTAGAAGAACATATATAAGTCTTCGTATCCCCTCTATATATATCTTGAGTACAAGTCTTATAGTCCTATCCCAGTAAGCAATCTACATGGAATACAATTATAATATTATTAAGATCCAAAGTCCAATTCTTTTAGGATTTACTACTTATGATTAACTAGCATCTTGATAGTTTGTTCCATCAGGAGTAATCTTCTGATGGATGTTCTAACATTAGTCAAGGTGGTCATTATTTGTGGAGAGTAGCATCTTCCATTTTCTAAGATTTTGTGTTTGTTCAATGTTCATTGTTCACTTTTCTTTCCCTTTTCATTATCATTTGTGTTCTCTTCCTGAGTTATATGAGTGCATTTTGGTTTTGTAAAAAAAGTGGAAAGAGGTGGGTAGAGGGAGGATATGTTGAGTTGACTTTTACGATGATATGTAATAATATCATCACTAAGGTAGAGATAAAATTTTAGTGAGGTGACCTCTCACAAGAGTCAAATCGAACAACAATTGTCCCACACAATGTATATATCAAGCAGAGAAATCAAGTGTGAATAAAAAATTATTATACCCTACACATATATGTATAGTGACAAGCAAAGTAGTGGTCCAACAAAGGAAACAACTGAGGATAAACAATCAAATAATTGACAAAGAAAGATAATAATTGATTTTGGGTTATTTGGGGGTTTTTTGAAATTTTTGTGGGTTTTTAATTTTATATTTTTTATGGATTTGTTTTTGTATTTTTTATGTTTTCAATTTTGTTTTTTTTATTTTCTAGTTTACAAATAATCATAATATGAGTAATATAATTGTATATAAGTATAACTATACTAAATAGACAAGTATATAGCTATAAATACCTATAAATAGTAAAAATTCTTAGAAAAACTCTTTTTATCTTTTTTTATAGTTTTATTTGTTTTTGATATTTTATAATTTTCACTGTTTTTTATGTTTTGAATTGATTAAAAAAAGGCAAAACATTAAATAGAATAAATACCCAGATTTGTTTTAGAGATTAAAAATATCAAATCAACTCAACATTTTCCAAAACCATTCTTATTTCACAATAACTATAGGAGACAAAATTCAAAAATAGAAAACACAATTTTTTGCTTTTTATAGTATTTCTTATGATTTCTAGTTGGATTTTGGAGCTTTTTAATTTTTTGGCATTTTCTTTTTCTTTTGGGAAATTTTGGTTTATAGGCTCAAAGTATAATAATCGATAGAATATATTTTTTGTAATTTTTTATTTCTTTATATTTTTATGGGTTTTCTATTGCAAACAGTGAATAATAGCTCGAGTTTTGAATTTTATAAATAGAAAATAAAGTCAAAATACCCAACCAAAAATATATGAGATATAAATATATATCATGTCATTAACCCATAAATTTTAAATGACCAAGAGGTATTTTTCAATAAATAAAAACTAAAAATATAAAATAAATTCTAACATGGTATTTTTGCGAATATTTAAACTTTATGGATAAAATACGAATAACTTAGAGAAATCCGGGGGCTAACATGAAAATTTTCCAAAAATATTCAATAATATATACATGGAGGGGTATTTTTACAATTTAGTATAAGTGTGGGGGTTTAAATGCAAAACGAATAGAAAATATTACACTAATTTGCAAACTTAATGGAATAAAATGAAATACAACTTTTCCAAGGGTCCAAATGCAAAATTCTCCATCCCCTCACAGACGCAGGCACATGAGATGATGTGGAATGGACTTAAATGAAAATAATGAAGGTGAGGATGCTTAAATGCAAATATTACAAAAAAATTGACCTGTAGAGAGATCATTAAGGACTAAAGTTAAAACACAAAAGTAAGAGGGTTCATACATAAAATAACCTCTGAAGTGTGATCTGATGGTGATGAAGCATCCACTTGACACGTGATGCTATCTGGACAACGGATGACAATTGGGCTGTCAATGGTGCGACATTAGATCTCGGTGAGAGATGAGACATTGACACTGAGCTCGATCTGATAGTTATCCTTCAATTTAGAGGGGGGAGGGGAATCCAATGGCCTCTGCTCCTCTGTAAGGATAGGAAGGAATAGTGGGACTAATCTTCTACGATCGCTCCTTCCTCTGACTCTTGTGTGCTCCTTCAAAGGTGCTCGAAGTGTTCTTGACATTGATGCAACTGTCGATGCCCACGAAATAGCCGAAAGTCTATCGAAGGGGTCCAATAGGGCTCGACATCTATAGCTATTCAACCTACTTTGAAGACCTAAGAGGAAAGGCTATTTCTCTTCGGCACCCACAAGGTTATGTTTGCAACAAAAATACAAAGCCAAGGATGGGTTCACAGGTCGAAATGGGCGAAAGATGCGGTGGGGCGAGGATCTCTTGTGGATGGTGGAGGAAGGAATTTTAATCCTCGATCTACGTAAAATCGAGGGGAATGGGTTTGATAGGGGATAACAGTATGTGAAGGGGAAATAAATGGAAGTGGTATGGCGATCGGGGGACAATTGGGTACGACAGAACAAGGAGGCGGAGCTGGAGCTCCGGTGAGGTCGATTTTTTTGATTGTGTGAAATTTGAAATGAAATTAAATGCCATAAAAGGTTAAACTATGCTACTGCTATGCTAAGAAATCGAAGATGGTAGAAAAGAAGAAGCCTATTAGTCCTGAGACAGCTAGAGCATAGCTTCCGATAGAGGTGATGATAGAGCTTCGGATCTCTTCGATTCAACATATGGTCGTATCACTGATTGATCAGAGAGAACCATGTTATCACCAAGGTTCGACGTAGAGCAAGAGTTAGGGCAAAATTCAGCGAAGGATGGATCAAAAATTCAAGGGAGCTAGGAAGAGATACCATATACCATTCCACTTTATAGAGGAATGGAGCTCGCTACAGACACTCATCGACCAAGGAATGATGCGCTCGTGAAAGTGCATTGATCGAAGATCAAAAGACAAGCAAAGGTAGAGATAAATAGGTGCAAGGATTTGGAACATAAACCAAGGAAAATAGACTCAAACGAGGTCTGACATCTGCCAAAGCCTTGATCAGAGAGTTGACCGAGGGTCAACGATTGGGCGACTCCCATTGGTCCAAATGGGATACTACATGATGAAATCGATTTGAAATTCAAATTAATTCGAAATAAATAAGTAAATTATGTTATTAATTTTTGGTTAAAACATGAAAAATATTTATTATTTAATGTAGTATTTTTATATGATTTTTATGGGTTATTCATTACAAGTTACTTTTTAGGGTTTTATTTATAGGTTTATTTTTACCTACATTTTTTGTATTTTATTTTTATTTTATATTTTACTTTTATATTTTAAACACTTAATTTATTATATTGATAACTTATTTCTATATACATAAATATATTTTTATTGTATTTTTCTGATGTATTTTTTACACTTAAATAAATATGTATACTCATTACATAGGTATAAGTATAGTATATTCATCAATGTATTTTTATTGACTATTTTATTTTTGTATTTTATTTATAGTTGTATTCTATTCTAAATATGTACATATAATTTATAAAAAATTTAAATTATATAAAATATAAAATTATAAAAATTATAAAAAATAAATAAAATGAATATTTTATCCAGGTATATTGTACAATAGAGGTCCAAAACCTATCTTTTGTACCTTAACTCCAAATTGGAAGAAATCACCTTCATTAAATAGTTTATTTAAAGTTATGTATAATTAAAAGTGATTTTCATGCATTTTGAATTCATATGGAGAAGATATGGGTCTAAAAGTTGGATTTTGGAATTTTATTTTTACTATAATGTACATTGTAAATTATTTCTGTGTGAAAGCAATTTTTTTATTTTTCTATATATTTTTATCTACAAAATTAATGTGCAAAGTTTCTTTATTTGATATATAAATGATAAAGAATAATATGGGCCCAAAAATGAATTCTTTGGTAAAATAAATTGGAATTTTATTGTGTTTGTTGCCCTTATCATCCACAACTTTATTCTTTGTCGACCCGTCATAAAGATGCTTAGGTTTCGGAATTTAAGGTCATAAAAACCTTTGGAATTTTATTCTTTTTCTTTTCTTTTCTATAATTTTGGCATTAAAAACTATATTTTATATACAATTAATAGAATAAATAATGAATGTTAATTTTTACAAAATAATGTTGTTTACATGCATTTAGCTAGGGTTTTTAGGCCAAAATACTATTTAAATGAATATTAATTTTGTATCTATTTTTTTTTAATTTTTTTGGATATTTTGGCCAATTTTTATTTATTTTAAAGTCTGAATACTCCAAAATAGGGAGATATTAAATAGGTCGGATTATTTTGTGTTTAAAAATAGAAAATAAGTACAAAATCCCTCCAAACTATTTTTAGTTTATACTATATAGCATAAATAAAAAATATACAATATAAAACTAAATTTTTACATTTTATAGAATTTTTACAAATTTTTACAGGGTTAGAAAAGGTTTTTCAATTTTTAGGGGTTTTCCTTTTTTATTTTTTGGTGATTTTTGATATGAGATGTTATTATATAATAATAAATATACTTTAATATTTTGGGATTTTTAGAAGTGGTTTTATATTTTTTATTTTTATATCATAATAGGGACTAAATAGCTCCTAACTTATTTTTATAAATGGAAATTTTAAGTAAATGATAATTGAAATTCATGGCATGAATAAACACAATATAAGACATTTACTATAATTTTTCCATGAAATAAAAAGAACAAAATATAATTAAATAAAAATAAAAAATATAATTTTCATAACTCAGGAGGGGGTTTTCTGCATACTAAAACCCAGGAGAGGGTTCTCTACAAATTGCTTAACTCACATGGGGGACCACACCGGCTGCAAGGGTCCGTGCAATTTTTGCACAAAGCTACGATGTATCTAAGTCTTTACAAGACCTTTTAATAACTACTAATAGATAGAGGGGGTCTTATATAAATTACCAATTAATGGCGTACTATCGGGCAATCGAGGCACTTCCACGTGCCTTGATCTACAGACCATGAGGTGTATCGCTTTGACAAAAATGGAGGGCCCATATTAGATCTGGTCCCGAGTTTTGATCGAATGACAGAGGAGCTCAATGGAAGAACTCAGAAGAACATGCCCGTAAGTGAGCTTCAATCGATGTGAACTCCCTACTTTACCTCCTTCTACCTCGCCGGAGGTCTCTACTCCTTCCTGGGGCCCAAACAGATCTGTTGGATGCTTCAAGGGGTTTTGTTTCCATCAGAGGACCCTGGAACTTCTATATCTTGGAGATATGACTTAGGATCTAAGCCATCTTCTGGAAAGCTCATTTGAACCCAAGGCCTGCATAAAAGGATAGAGTGGTGCAAGGGGGTCATTTTTGACCCTCTTCTGAAGCAGCAGATGCAAGGGTATAGCGAATTGGTGGAGCTCCAACGAAGGTGGAGGAAGGAGCTTCGATCCCGCTCGATCCATTCAGGATTAAGGGAGAACATGATGGCAAGATGGAGAAATGTGAGGACAAGGAAATGGAATGGAAATGGTGGATCGACACAGAGGGATAGCTATGAATTTGTAGCTAGAACCTAGTGCTCCAACAATTTTAAAGCTTAAAATTAAGCTACAAGACAATCAAATTGACTAAACTAGACTAAATCTACTCCACTGAAATGAAATGCAACAAGAACATCTAATTTGAACAACTCGTACCTACTAGACATAGGGAGTGAATGAACCTCACCGAAGGTGGTTGGTGAAACTTGGACTGTTGTGATATTGGCATTTATCCACGCTAACGGACTGAGGAGTCGAAGATGTCACCACCAACTCAACCTAGGGGTACTCTCTTGGGTTTACAAGCCTGGAAGGGGGATCAAAAAAAAGAAAGGGGTTGGACCTTCTTATTTATAAACATGGAGGAGGGCTGACTTCAAGAGGTGTTGGCGTGTGATCGGGAGAGGGAAGGTGACAAACATGTAAATCCCTAGTCTAAATTCTTAATCAGATTCCTGCAAAAGAGGAAAGAGAAGATTTCGCGGTCGTTGTATCGACCAGGTGAGTTTTGCCCGAAAATATTAGGGTTGAGTGAATCTTCTTTTCTTTTATTTATACTCCTAAACTTAAGTGTATAGCGGTTAAGCACGAGAGTGTTGATCTCTGAGAGCCAAACTGTTGGAAACATGGGTTAAACTATATACAAACTAAGGTAAAAGGTTTCCTAATTTTTATTTATTTTAAGTATTTTTTAAATTTTTGTTTGATTTATGTGAATTTTATATTGTTTTTATTTTTAAGTATTCTCTAATTTTTATTATTTTATAAATTGTTGTAATTTTTATTTGGTTTTTATTTATTGTTTTTATGTTTTTATTTTTATTTTTCTATTTTTATGAGTTTTTAAGATACTTTTAGGATTTTATGGGGTTTGGATTATTTTTAAGGTAAAAAAGTGAGTGTATATTGAAAACTGTGACGTATTTTCAATTTTTAAAGTTACAAACAGTGAGAAAATATTTTCATATTTTTATTAGAATGTAGATAAAATTATCTTTAAAATGATAGGTTGTGCGTTTTTAGGTGATTTTCTTTATTTAGTTACGAATTTTTGTAGTTTTGATGTGTTTTGTATATTTTTTAGGTTTTGTTATTTAATTTTTATTTTATTTTTTGGGTTTGTAGGTACATTATAGTAAAGTATGCTATAGGTAATTTTAATAGGATTTTTAGAGGCTTTTTTATATTTTTATGTGGTTTTAAAGTTTGTTATATTTTTTATATTTTAATGATTTACTAAAAATAGAATTTTTTAAATTTTAAAAACTAATTTTATACTATATATACTATAGTATTGAGTATTTTTATGTTTTTATTTTTATTAAGTATATAATACTTTAGTATATGTATGGAGTTTATAGGGATATGGGCGCAATTAATAGGAAATCTGGGGTGTCCATGTAAAACTGCAGAAATTGGAGGGGTTGATGCGTAAATATTCCAAACTACTCATACAGATCACGTGATGTCCACGTTGCGCGTGAGTTTCCGCAATCTTGGATTCTTCCATCGACGTGTTTGCAAATATCAAGTTAGGGGGATGTTTTCAATTTGGTCATAAAATCAAAGCACGTGCATCGCTCAAGGTTGTAGTTGTGGCACACTATTCCGTCGATGCGCGGCTGAAGAGGTTATCATCGGATCGGTATTAATCGAACGGTTGAATTAAAAAAACCCCAATTCTGTTTGTGTTGTAACTGTTTTGGATCACAACATGGTTCTTCGATTTGATTCTTCTCACATTAACTAAATACAACAATAATGAGGATTTGGTTTTCAGCTTCAGGTGGTTGTTGTGTTTGTTCTCTCCGATTCAATGAATATGACGTGCGGTAAGATCCACAAATCGTGGTGTTGTATTAAGCAATGATGGTGGAATGAATATTGTGCGACCTGGAAATTGACATCCTTGCCAAAATTTATTCACGAATAATTCAATGCTGCAAAGACAGATGATAACAGTTGTTACACGTTGATCTCGGCAGAGTTTCTATGCCGTCTCCAGTCGAAGTGCAACTTCAGGTGAGGCTTGAATCTGCTTGTATGCGGCTGAAATCATGACCAGGAAAGCCTATGTATAGAAGATAGATGCTCGAGGGAAGTCCTCGGCTCAACATTGCGAATTAAATGAGGAATATAACAAATGATGAAGAAAAGTCATACGATTATAGAGAATGAGAATCATATTTCAAATAAGGATGTGGAATGAAGGTTTAACAAGGGATTATGTGTGGTTGGGTGGAAGAATAACATTGGAATTGCATAGAAATGCAAACAGTACAAGTGAACAAGGATGAAACACAAAGAATATGGAAGGATTTAGGAGGGAAATAGAGGAAGAAAAGGAGGACTTTACAGGAAGCTATCATGGAAAGAGAAGAAACATGCGATGTGGACTAGGGTGTTTGCAGGATACAAAGCTCGCAGAGGAGCTCCGTCAGATCTTGGCCTCGACGTTCGACAAATACATAGGCTAAAGTGGTGCACGAAGCTGCGACATGACGGATCATGTCGGTCTCTTTCTCTCTCACTCAACGCGTGGAAGGGGAACGATGTCACCGGACCTCGACTTCTTACTCAGAGCTCTGGAGAAAGATGGACGCAAATGGCGGATGGAGGTTCGACAAAGGGGTTCGATGCCTTATATAGAGGAGACGGAGTACGCTCACCACCAGAGGTGAGGGGAAAGCGGGTTTTGGAGGAACAGCCGACCAACTGTCGGCCGTTGAAGCAGTTAATGGTGGAAGATGTTGAGCATTGGACGTTGGGGAAGAAAGGGGAGGAAGAAGAATCGCGGGGGAGGAGAATGGGAGGAGAGGGGAAACTAAGAGAGAAATAGAAAGAGATAGAAAATGAGATAAAGAAAATAAAGTTAAATAATATTAATTACATAGTTAATATAATTAATTATGAATTAGATAAATAATTAGATAATTTAAGATTTAACTTAAAAGTAATAATCTTAATTACATAATTAGTAATTAGAACAATTAATTAATTAAATGTCTTAATGAATATTTAATATATAATTAATAGTTAAATACTATGTAATTAAATAATTAAGTTAAATAAGCGAATAAATAATTAAATAATTTGTATTTTAATTTAAGTAAATATTAAAGGATTAATAAAGTATATAATAAATAACATCTGTTAGATAATAATATATTACATTTCATTGTACAATATGCTAATACGGACCTGAAAATCACATTTTTCGTATTTAAGTTTGATTTTAGTGAAACCAATATCTTTTTGTAGATAATTGAATCAAATGAATTATAAGACTTAGTTTGCCCAATTCAGAGTCCGTACGTTGAGTTATGAGGTCTGGAAAATTTAGGTAGTGGCTTCGAGGCTTCGAGTTTTATTAGCATTTTAACTTAATTATATTTTTTATATTTTCATATACAATCTTGGAAGATTTAGGAAAAAAATTAAGTTAATCAGATTTACGATTATTTAATTAAAAATTTGGGAATTTTCTACAAACATATAGACAACAGGGCCCAAACGTCAAAACTCACCAGTTTTACTCGAATATTTTTTTGATATTTTTATAAAATAGTATTAAGTATAAAACAAATTTTAAAAGTGAGTTTGGTCCGTTTCGAGTTTTCTACAAATAGTTATGACCCTTGGAAGCCGGCTTTTTGCGGCTTTTATGGTTTATTACAGTTAATTATTTTTGGCGACGATTTATTTTTCTCGTATTTTTATAAAATAATATATATTTTTGTGAACAATTTTTATAAAAGAAGTGTTTTGATTTGGAATGATATAAGTGATGAACAAAATAGGTGAAATAATTACAATGTGAAAAATGGAAAATTTATATTTTTAGTCTTGATTTTCTCGATATTTTTTTAGGTTGTGATCCAAATATCCCCCTACTTATTTTTTTTGTCGATTGGGTCAATAGTGACATGGTCTTGGGGTTAAGATTAGTTTGTATATATTTTATATCTACAACCTTCTTTTCTTTTATTTTTCTTTTTATCATCATTCTTTTGATTTGGATAAAATAAGTGTAAAATATATAATATTAATATTTTTGTTTAGAATTATACTTTGTTGGAATTAGTGACTATTTACATGTATTTTACCAAGGATTTTAGCAAAAATCAAAGAACAAAGGTGATGAATCACGGATTCATCATTCCGTTACTTTACCTTTGCTAGTCCTTTAGTAAACAATCATTCTATAAATAAGTGCAAGTAAAAAGAACAAGAAAAAAGGAAAATAAAAGAATAAAATGCTTGTCTCTGTAAATCGAATCTCACTTCACCCAAAATCTGGAGCTTGGTTTCAGACCTTTGGATTAATAGTGTGTCGAGACTCTATTAGAATTAGGATTTAAGCCTCGACAACCCTCAAGTTCCTCAAATCCTTATCTAGGTTCACCTCAATATCTAGCTTAGATCCACCTATCTCTCACGCAAACCTTTTGCTTTGAAAGCAATCCGTACTGTGCATGATAAGGTTTTAACTCTTCCTGCTTAAAGAAGCGAAGAAACTGCCCATCCCAGTAATACACTCCCATTGAGCCCTCTTCCAGCAGCTCAATCCTCGAGGAGGGAGATATTTCCTTCTAAGTTAGGTCGTGTTGCGTCCACAATCAAATAGATAGAGAATTAAGAAGAATGGGAAGAGAACTGTTGTGTGATCGGTGTAATCACATCTCCTGTGAAGCCGAGCCAGTTTAGCCAAGTCTCCACTAAGACGTAGGATTTTCTTAAGCTCGGACCATTATGATCATTTTGGTATTTGGTGTATTCGGCTTCATTTTAGGAGAGATAATTGTTACAGTGCATAGGTCTTTGATGTCCCGATGGATATAGAATCTTTTCATTCTGTCCATTTTTTGGGGTCTTAGTAAAAATTGTACTAGCAGATCCTTCCCTCATCCGAAACTTTATTTCAACCCAATCTCTCCTGTCTCAAGACATCATCACCGCCAGACAAGGATGGAAATGCAACCAAAATGGATTTCCCATCGTAGCCCCATGCAAGTCCATCTAAGTGAAGAGTACATGAGTTCAAAATTGGTTCAAATGTAGAAGAGTTAAATGGATGACATCAGGTGTCCTACTTAGGCACTTTCAAGTGGAATTCCAAATATGGTCTCATGGAACCCAAAGAATTAAGTCTAAAAGACATGAAGAGTCTCAATTCCGGTTCCTAATAAAGTTCCTTTATAATTAAGTGGATTAAGAGCTAAACCAAGCTCCATCTCTCGGACTCATATCTGTTCGGTTCAAGAATAAGACTTGTTTCGAAAAAGGCTAATGACTGCAACAATTTTTTATGAAGTATATTTTTCGACTTAAGCTTTTTATGTGGTATTGAAAAACTTTTGAAATTTTTTATTGAATTTTTAAAACTTTTCAATTTTTAGAGTCTTTTTGAAAAAGTTAGTGGATTACTTCGATTTACATAAATTTTACACGAATTATGTACAATTTACAATGAATTTTATATAAGTTTTTATGTACAATTTTATATGATTTTTATACAAGATTTTATAATGATTTTATTTATAGGATTTTAAGGATTTTATCAAAGAATTTTACAACATTTTTATAGGGATTTTTACACCCATAACCCTGAGTAATTTTGTAATAAAATTCATAACCCCTGTATAATCGTGAATTACATGAGAAACCTCAGATAGTCACTTCGTCTCACACCCATAACCCTCCATTAATTTAATGCATTAACTCAACCATATGCGTGAGTTAATCTAACCAATGTATGATATAACAGTTCATATTAGCCAAAATAAAAAAAACCAAAGGAAAAAAAATGAATGACAAGCTTGGCTCGCCAGCCGATGCAGTGGGAAGGGGGCTTCGCAGATGGGGAATCTTGACGCAGGGGCTTGCAGAGGCTTCGAGCAGACCTTGTGCGGCGGCAAGGTCTTTAGAGAGGCGGTGGGGGTTGGGGAGGCTTTGTGCGGAAGGGCTACAGTTACGGTTCGAGCAGAAGGGAGGGGGGAGGCTTCGCAGACGGGGGAAGCTTGACGCAAGGGCTTGTAGTGACTTCATGGAGACCTTGCGCAGCGGCAAGGGCCTTAGAGTTACGGTGGAGGGGGAAGGGGGGTGCTTGCGAGGGCTTCAAGCAGACCTTGTGCAGCGACGGGGGGTTTAGAGTGGCGGTGGGGGTTGGGAGGTGTGGTCGATGGGAGGAGCTGCAGAGACGGATCAACGTGGGGGGGGGGGGGGGTATTTCAAGTGGTCACTATCGACGGAGGGCTTCCATGTGGTGTCGACAGGAGGGGCTTTGAGCACGTGATCGCCGGAAGGGTGTTCCGAAGAGGATGACCGCTGCAGGAGGGGGAGGTTCGACACTGATCATGTGGAGAGATTGCTTGTGGTGGTGGTGTGCCGTCGACGCATGGTCTGCAGGGAGAAGGAGGCAGTGCTCAGTATGAGAGAGAGTGGAATAATGGTATCTTTTGTAAATAAGAATCAACATCAGGGACATTTTTTGTCTTTTTTAACAGAAACCGTCACATATAACAAACATATCAAGAGGAACATAACATAGGGTTATACCATGTAAGAGTTAAGCATTACTCGAGGTTTCTCATGTAATTCACAATTATGCAGGGTTATGAATGTTATTACTTAATTACTCAGGGTTATGTGTGTAAAAATACTTTTTTGTATACAATTTTAAGTCATTTTTTTATAAAACATTTTTACGGTTTTCTTCTGACTTTTAAAGACCCATATATACACCCATACTTTTAGAGAGCCACATTATTAAAAATACAATAAAGTACGAGTTATTGCTTCTAAAGTATATACATCATATATATACGACACACCCCTATACTTAGCGTGAACTATGTCCTCATAGTGACCAACGAAACGACAAAGGAAGACATAACCCGGTCTAAGTATAGATTGGTGAAAAGAATTCTATACTACAACGACTCAAAAGAATAACAAATGAATGAATAGAAGTCGATCATCTCCTTTATATATAGGATCAAGTAATCCTAAGGATAGCAGACTCAAAACCAAAGATGATCGAGATCAAGAGAATGTACACACTTAATGGCTCGGCTTGTCCCTCCTATACTTAGGGTAAAATATCCCTAAGTATAGAGACGAAGATCAAACGGTGAGTAACAAGTGAGGGTGCAAACAATACACAAATCGACGATGATCAAAAGGGGAAATGAGAGATATCCCCCCATACTTAGGGTAAAGCACACCCTAATTATAAGCAACGACAGGGGCAATGAAAAGGACAGTATGAACAACAACGGTGTCTATACCCCATATACTTAGGATAAAACACATCCTAAGTATAACAAAATTCTAGATGAACCTAAGGGTGTCAGACAAATGGAAGGAGGAACGAATAAAATCAAGAGTATATGCAAGAGATCTGGAAAAAAAGGTATGAGATGCAGAGTGTAAGAGTGAAAAGATCATCTCATACAAAACAAATGGGGGTAACTTCAACAGTCGGCATTCATGATCGAGAAAGGGTTTTAACCACTGATTGTTGACTCGAAAGGTGGAATAAGATGACAACTCAGATATATCAATGCTACCATTGTCGTACACCTTTCGCACAAGATAGGGGCATTTCTAATTGCTATGTAATTTCCCTGGAAACAGTTTTAATCTCACATCGAATAGCCATACTTTATGATTCAGCTCAAACTGCTTGTGGTTGATGTGAGAATCATGCCACTATTTCATCTGCTCTTTGTAGTGTAGGCTACTCGTGAAGGCTTCGTCTCTCAATTCTTCCAAGGCTGCCAGTTATGTTTGCCTCTGATCTCCCGAATCATCTAGGCTAAAGATCACTTCTTTCACTGCCCACAAGGATTTGTGCTTGATCTCAACATGTAAGTGGCATGGCTTACATAAACGAGTTGAAAGGGAGATGTGCCCAATGGAGTTTTGAAGGATGTTCTATAAGACCAAAGAATTGAGTCCAAAAGCTGTGACCAATCCTTTCAGTCTTTGCGAACAAACTTCTGTAAGATCGTCTTGATCTCTCTATTCGAGACCTCGACTAGACCATTTGTTTGAGGATGATACAGAATACAAACCCGATGGTTTATACCGAACTCGTTAGCAAGTGCTTTTACCTTATCATTGATGAAGTGTCTACCCCCATCTGAGATCAGAACACAAGGGACCCCGGACCGCATAATGATATATTTTCTCAAAAACATGCAAATTGTGTTCGCATCAGCGCCTCGGGCAAGAATTGCCTCTACCAAACAAATTACATAATCCACAACTAGAAGGTTATGCTCGAACCCCTGACTTTTAGGAAACGGTCCCATAAAGTCGACACCACATGCATCAAAAACTTTGCAGAAATGAATTGACTTCATGAGCATCATATCTCTGGTCCACGAGTGCCCATTTTCTGGCAGTCAGTACATCTTTACAAATGCGTAGGCATCCTCACAAGAGTAGGCCACAAAAGGCCAGATTGGAGCACCTTTTGTGTTGTCCTCTTCACTGAATGGTGTCCTCCAGCTTCTAATCTATGGCAATACATGAGGACACTCTGGTATTCCTCCCAGAGGAATACACCGACGCCAGACAGAATTTGCTCCTTCCATGATAAAGGACGGGATCCTCCCAATGGTAGACTTGGCCTTCGCTAGGAAAGTCTCAAGTCTCTGTCTGGACTACCTTATGGGACTTTCTTAACAACAAGAAAGTTCACATTGTTGGCATACCATGGTAGTGAGGTGACAACAAAAATATCGTCATCGGGGAAGGTCTCAATGATTAGTGAATCAAAATTAGAAGTCTAGAGGAGTTCTAGTCGATAGAGGTGATATGCCACCACATTCTTGACTCCAGGATTATCCTTTAAACAATATCGAACTCCTGGAGTAGAAGGATCCATCTGGTCAGTCGTGGTTTCGAATCCTTCTTATCCATTAGATACTCGATGGCAGTGTGATATGTGAAGATTGTGACCTTTGATCCTAAGATGCTGGATCTAAATTTTTCTAAGGCAAATACTACGACTTGCATTATTTTCTATGTAACAGTGTAATTCTGTTGGGCGGAATCCAAAGTCTTGCTAGTGTAGTGTATGGCGTATGGAAGGCCATCCTCCTCTGTCCCAATACATCCCCAACGGGAAAATCAGAGGTGTCCGTCATGATCTCGAATAGGAGAGATGAATCGCGTGGCTGAAGGACAGGAGCCTCTACATATTCTTGAGATTTTCAAACGCTGAAAGATACTTATCATTGACGATAACTCAGTGTCTTTCGTGAGAACATCAGACAACAGTTGGGCAATTTTACTGAAGTCTCATATCAAACATCGGTAGAACCGACATGCTTGAGGAAAGACTGTAGTTGTTTCGGATTGGATGGTAGATTGAGTTTCTTAGTGATACCCACCTTGTCCAGGTCCACCTCCATGCCCTTATTGGAGATGATGTGACCAAGGACCATCACTTGAGTCATCATAAAATGACTCTTCTCCCAAGAAAGTACGAGGTTAACCTCCGTACACCTATGAAGCACACGGGTCTAGGCTAAAAAGTTAGGAATCAAAGTCATCATCGTAGATCGAGAAATCATCCATGAAGACATCCAAGATATCTTCCACCATATCCGCGAATATCAAAAGCATGCACCTCTAGAATGTAGCCGGAGCATTACATAGTCCAAAGAGCATCCGTTTGAAACCTTACATTCCTAACAAGTAGGTGAATGTCGTATTTTCTTAGTCTTCTAGAATAATGGCCACTCGATTATATCTCGAGTAACCGTCGAGAAAGCAATAATGGCTCTTCCCGGCTAACCGTTATGATCAATGAATGATAGCGGGAAGTGATCCTCCTTGGTTGCCTGATTCAAACGCCTGTAGTCCACATAGACACACCAACAAGTCAGTACTCTGGTAGCAATGTCCTCTCCGTCTCATTGATCACTGTAGTCATACCCATCTTCTTGGATGCCACATGCAAAGGACTAACCCATTTTGAGTCGGAGATGGGATAGAATAAAACCGATGCTCCGCCCCTTGGATATTTCCTTCATAACCACCTCTCGAAGATTCAGGTTCAGCATGCACTGAAACTCACGAGATGGCTTGGTATCATCCTCGAGAAAGATGTGGTGGGAGCACAAAGCCGGACTAATCCCATGGAGATCATGTATTGGCCACCCGATCTCCTTGCGATTCTTCTTAAGAATGTCCATTAGACAGGATTCCTGATCTTCAGTTAGATTGGAAGAGTTGTTGATCGAAGACATTTTATATTTACCAGCAAGGAATCAGTACTTCATGCACTGGGGCAACAGTTTAAGTTCAGGGGGATAAGGAATAGGGAGAGCGGTTTGATTATGGCCTGGGTATAGGCTGCTAGATCGATATGCGTAAGCTCGGACTGCTTTAACACAGAAAGGTCTGGCAACTATTGGATATTCTATTCTGATTCGATCTTCAGACTGGTTGTAGGCTCTGTAAATGGAGACTGGAGTGATAGGAATTCGGCGAAGCTATGCCAATCAGCATCATCGGAATCTGACTGGACTAAAGGTAACTGACAACTCTAATTGTTCACTTCTGACTCGGAGGGATATATAATGCCCGAATGATCTGAAAATATCTCAGAATCATCTTCATCAAGATTCTCACTACTTGGCTCTAGGATTGCACTCTCTAATCTCCCATCCTCGAATATCTGAAGCTCGGTTTCGACTGAAGGTTTGTTGAAAGATTGGGTGCTAGGTTTGGCCCAGATGACCTCATCATCGGTTGTACAAAGTCACAATACTGATGACTATCAAGTTCTTCATCAGATGCTCGCTCTAATTTAGTTGATCGAGATTGTTGATCTTGGATCGTCTTTATATGTATACTTTCGCCCTAGACACGAAAGTACACCTTCCTGGTACCATAATTAGAGATGACCTTTGATGTTGCCAGAAAAGGCCGTCCTAGTATGATCAGGGTATCGGTCATGCATTCAGGGACCACCATGTCAAACACGTCGAAGTCCATAGGGAATTGAAACCTTGAATGGTGACGATAACATCTTCGATTAAACCTCTTGACCGCTATATCAACAAACTGTAGACCGTTCGGCTTGGTCGAAGAGGCCCGAACTCGACTTGTCGAGTAGGGAAGAAGGAAGGAGATTAATAGAAGATCAGTTATCTAATAGAGTCCGATCAAAAGTTTGATCAAGGATCTTACATTTGACATATGGTGCTCCTGTATCTGATCTCTTTATTGGAAGATGGTTCTGAATAGCATAACATGTTTCCTTGGTAGCACAAGAATCTCTAAATAGTTATTGCGCTGCCTCTTCTTCCTACGGACTGTAGTTCGTTCTCTAAGACCTTTCTGCAGAAGAGGGATGTGTATCAAGGCTTCCAAAAGAGTGAGTTGGATCATGAACTTGTCGATCATCTCTTTCGTCAGATCATTCATTTGGATCTTTTTGGTATTTTCTTTTTAGCACTTTTTCCTAAGTAGAGTGCTTTGGGAAAAGGAATATGTACATCCTCCTGCTTAGTCTATACAATCGGAGGATCATAAGAAGTAGAAGGAAATATTTTTGAAAAATGAAGACTTTCTTTTTTTGAATCATCAGAGAGAGAGAGAAAGATATTGATCAACTATCTTTTTATTTCTTTTTTGAGTTCTTCTCTTTTGTATATTTTTTATGATTTTCTATCATCATCATCGGATACAAAGAAAGGTAAAGCAATTATGTCAGCATTTGGCTCTAGCTGCTCTTCAGACTTGGTGGCTTCATCACCACCATCTTCATCATCAAAGGGTGCGGCGTCAGTACGTGCATCAATGTCTTATACAAGCTCGCTTGTGTTATTCAGCATGTCCTCTTCGAGCCTAGTAAAGTCTCCGCCTACTGGCATTCTACCGCACCTAAGAGAATTGAAGTCAGCGTCATCACGGTAAAGATAATCATCGGAAAATACCTGTGATTGGAGGGTGGGCCCGATCAAATCTACCTACTCTGACTTTCGCTTCAGATTATTCAGATTTGGCTCTATCTGAGCAGGTAATGAGGACTTCCCTTTGATAAAATCAGTGATATGAGTTTTGAACTCACCCATTTCTTGCCTAAAAGCATCCTGCTTGTCAGTGATCAGGTTGGTGAGATACTATAAAGCTTGGTTATCATGGAAAGGCCCATGAGACCCGATTGAGTTGCCTTGATGATACTGAGGTAGCGACTGAGCTGGTTGCTGCTGTGGAGGGTAATGTTGCTGATACTGAGGATGGTATGTACTTTGCCTCTATTGAGGTTGCTGAAAATGATGAGTATTGGAATGCTGTTACTGCTCTCTGCTCTGCCCCATCAGTGGCTGTGGTTGCTGCTAGGAAGAGGCACCTCCTGTAGACCATTAGAAACCAGGGTGATCACGACAGATCCCTGCTTGTTGTGGCTGGCTGTACCAAGTCCCATTTACCTCAGTCAATGACGTAGACATCTCAAAGTATGGTGGGGGCATTGATGACAAGGGCAGATCACTCTGATACACCACCATCTGAGTATTAGATGATGGTCTCTATTGAAATTACGGGTACGTCGAGGGCTAATGAGTTGGATTAGAATGCACATGGCAGATGTGTTGTATTGGAGGCCTCGGATGTATGCCTCAGTCTTGGCTACGTGGTCAGCCTGTGATCTAGAAGACCTATTGGAGACTGCTTGTACCTCTTGAAGGTACATAATCTATGTCTTCAGATCACTGAAGAATCTCTCAAGATTGTCAATGGTATCAAGCTTGTCTAGATTCTGGCACTTTTTCTCAATTATTTCCATACGGACCAGCTTCAGACATATGATCCCCATATCAGCTAATGCAGATTCGATAGGAATCAAAACAGAGAAGACAAATTCCCCTCAATTTGTGCCACTCAGGAATATTGGTGTTGACACAAAATCTGATGCGGTTAAGATGAGTTGAAAATTATGCAATGTGTCGTTCTCAACCACTCGAATCGGTCAACGAGAAAAAATTGTATTTAAACCACTTAAAAGATATTCAAACGATGACAAGCAAGTGCAAGTGGTTTCGCAATTTTATTCACCTGGTATAGCAACCAAGGTCGAACTTAAGGAGCACGATTAAAAAACTTAGTCAATTTTCAGAATTAATTTTTAGTTTTTTTGATTTTTTCAATATTTTATTTTCAAAAAAAGCACAAAGGAATAAAAATGCACACATGACACACTTTTTGAATTTTTCAGAATAATAAAAAATGCTTAGAAATTACAGGGAAAATATTTTTATGTTTTATAGGATTTGAAATTTTTTGGTAATTTTTTAAAATTTTCCTGATTTTTTGTGATTTTCTAAAAATCAAACAGTGAAAATGTGGGAAACAATGAACAACCAAGAGTATTTGCAGCTTAAAAATACTTTAATTGCCCAATACTCCTGGAAATTATTTTTAAGCTAAACTACAATTACTTATCTACAAACATAGACTTGAATCACAGATTTTTTATTTTTCTATATTTTTTCTACAATTTTTATAAGATTTTTTATTTTTCGTAATTTGTTTGGTTTTTACTCAAGAAATCAATTGCAGGATGGAAAATGTAATTTACTCAAGAAACACGTGCCATGTAATTTCTTGAAATTGATAGAAACCTTTTCGCATTTCTTAAAAGTCTTATGGATGTTTTTGAAATTTTCTCGATTTGTTTTTATGCGAAACCCCACCCTTAGGATTACTGGGTTGTCCGGCCTTCTTTACAAGGTTGGATGTGCCACTGCCAAGGGGTGGAGTGGGCTTGCACGACGCAACGCATGGCGGAAGGTGTCGATCGGACAACAGTGTCGTTGGCGGATCAACGACAGGGCCAGGAGATAGCATGTCCTTACGAGAGGTAGAGAGGTGCAGCACGGAGGGTCTAGAAGGGAATCGACGGGGTGTTGCTCTGGTACAGCGCGACGATGGGTCCACGCAGCTTTTGCCCCATGAGGAGCTGCTCTTTGGTTGACGATCGGGCGAGCAGGGATGAGGCCCGGGTTGGCGCCTCCTAGTTTGGATGACGGAGAGGGTGGAGCGCTGCCTCGCGCGACTGTAGGAGGGGATGGCGTCGGCAGAACGGAGGATCGCGCCAGGTGATAGTAGAGCACGGGAAAATAGTGGGTGGGAGCGGAGCACAGGTCGCGGCCGCACCGGAGGGGATAGGAGGTCGGGCGAACGAGCGTTTTATTTTTTTAAAAAAATCTATTGTAAAACAGAAGTGTAATAGATTAAGAAAAATATTTTTTTAAATAGGACTAGTAGAACTGTAAATCTTTTGGTATTTCAGTTATCACTTTGCAGCTTTTTCTGAGTGTGATTATTTGTAATATGTATATTATTTTACTTTGCAAATATTTTTATTATTTACAACACAATTTTATTTACAACTTTTGTTTACAAAAATAATTAATTTGAGGTCAATTTATTTACAAATAAAATAGTACAAGTTTTATACAAATATATAGGGAAAATATATACATAATATTATTGGATTTTTTGATGAAAGATCCTATCTCCCCTACTTTATTCCTGGTCGATTAGGTCAAGTCTTGACCTTATCTCGGGGTTCGGGTCAGTCTGTATTTATTGCATAAACACATCCTTTATTTTCTTTTCTTTTCTTTTTTATATGTATATTTTGAATGGAAAAAGTGTTAAAAATACATATTTAACAAATGCATGTAAACTGGTAATTTCATGGAATTAGTAGGTATTTATAGGTGTTTGACTAAAGAAATGATGCTAAAATAAAAGAATAAAGGCGATGAATCGTGGATTCATCATTCCCCTATACTTTACCTTTGCTAGTCCCTTATCAAACACTTATTTGGAAAATGAGTGAAAATAAAAATAAAGAAAAGAAAAAAGGAAAGAAGTTAGAAGAATATTGACTTTTAATCTTATCTTCATAAAACTGTTGTATGAAGCTTTGTCGGACCTTTGGATTATTAGTGTGTCGGAACCTTAATGGGAAATAGATTTAAAACCTAACATCCTCTTAGTTCCACAAGACTCCTATTCAGGTCTCCTTAACAGTCAGATCAGAACAAGTCTACGTACACAAATTCTTATGACTATGAATTCTTACTTGTACGATGTAAGTAAAATATAGCTCCTCATCTCAAAAATAGCAAAGGAACAACCTCTCTCAACAAGGTAACTCTAATCCCCCGGTCTAGCAACTCTTTCCTCGGGAGCGGGGATATTCCCTTCTAAGTTCAAGTACAACCAGCTCAAGAAGAGGGGATGGAGAAGAGAATGGACGGTAACCAATGTAGTTGCCTATCCTTGGATGCATGACCAATATAGCCATGTCACCCGCTACAAGCTCACAAATATTTGACTTTGAAGCTCTTATTTTTTTTCACTTGTATATACACTTCGGCAGGCATTTTACTTTTCAATCAGTCAAGTCCACTTTTAGAGATTATGCATTTTTTATTTTTTTTTGAAAATATATACAAGGTGCAGCATGTACATAAGGAATTTTTCCTCTTGAGCCAGTAGACTATCCCTCTTTTGAAGCGTTATTGCAACCCCACAGCATCCTGTCCTTAGACCTAAACATCACCAAACACAATTGAGATGCACTTCCCTCCCTAGATGAGGATGAGAGGTTCTGCCTAGATGTACTACCCTCGTATGCTACCCCAAGCCAAAATCTGCCCCCTCACTACCTCCTCCATGAAGAGCTATATGTAGAGTGCTTGTTCAAGGTAAGCCTTGGTCGGAAAGAATCATGCATCTATTTTTAAATATTCTACTTAGACTTATCAAGATGACATGTGAACATAGTCTCATGGACTCAACGAATTAAGTCACTAGGACATGAAAAATTTTAACTCTAAATCGTATAAGGTTCCTCTGAAATTAAGTGGATTAAGGTCCATCTAAGCTCCATTCTTCAAATTTATTCCAGACTTAGTTTAAATGTTAAAACTATCCTGAAAAATACACATGTCAATGCAAGAAAATATGTACAATGCAAAGAAAACAAAATCTTTTTGTGAAACCATTATTAGAATTTTGAACTTTTTCATGGATTTTTTTGGAAAAAATGCACATGCAAAATTTTTTATGCAAATATTTAGAAATTTATACAAGTATATGCAATTTTTTTTCTTTTTAATAAGGGTCAGGGATGAAACACACCTATTTACACAGGAGTGAATTAATTATTTACAAGAATTCAGTAAATGAATTTACAACTTGAGTAATATATACAGGTATATACATATAGTTGGAATTTTTTATTAAATATTTTGTTCATTTTTATAATTTTGTGATGCATATATTCCTCAAATTTATTTACATATTTTTGCAAACTATAGTCCAAAATATTTTTTCACACAATTTTACAATCATTTACAATCACTTGAAAGTAATTTTGCAAACTTTTTTCAAATAGTATATATAGATTTTCAAAACAATTTTTCAACCATTTTTCAAAACCATTGCAAATAATTTTACAAAGCTATTTTATTTGACACAAAGAGAAATTTTCACAAGCCACAATATTTTTACGAAGGTTGAAAATATTTTTCAAACATTTTTCAAATAGTTTTCAAAATATTTTCAAATATATTTTCAAATTATTTTCAAAATATTTTTCGAAATATTTTAACCAGACTTATTAGTCAATATGTACAAGAAAATTTTTTGAGGAAATTTATGCATCTTTTTTTAGTTAGTTTTTTTAGTTTTTTTACAAGTATTTATATAGTATTAAAAATACGAAAGTACGAGTTATGGCTAAAGTATATATAGAATATATATGACACCCCCCATACTTTACTCGAATTTTGTCCTCAAAGTGATCAAAGAGTTGCAAACAAGACATAACTCGTGCAAAGTATAGAAAAGCAAAAAGAATACTATACTACAATGACGAATGAAAGAACAAAAGTAATAGAAGTCGGTGATCTCACTATACTTAAAATCAAGTAATCCTAAGTATAGAAGACTGCGCACAAGGGGAAAACCAAGGAGTAGAATGTACTGGGTTTACACCCCCCTCCAATACTTAGGGTAAAATATCCCTAAGTATAGGCAGTAAAACATAGGTAAAAAGAATCAAAAGAATAATCACAAGTCTGACACCCCCCTATACTTAGGGTAAAGTACATCCTAAGTATGGCATAATCACAAGATGAATATGGGGTGTGAGAAAGAATGTATGACATGGACAGATGGATCTATACAATTGTGAACAATATTAAGGTGCCTCTAAACAAGCGCTAGAGTTTACGCCCCTAGTTGGGCACAAAGGCTAGGAAAACATTGTATCAATGTTCAGGACGACATCTGTGAGGCGAATACCGTATTGTCGTTACAGTCTCAGTGAGAGAACAACAACAAACTCAACAAAGACAATGATGACACCCAGGTAAAAAATAAAGTGGGTGTCTGCTACCAGGTAAAGATATGGGATGATGAAATCGAGCTCTGGTAGCACAAAAGAAATCGACGGCTCAAGATTTGAATGGAGTGGAAGGGTAGAGCCAAAGAAGTCGAACGTGGAGAAGGAAGGATCCGTCAGTGAATCATCCACGTCAATCACTGTCTCGAATAGATAAGGAAGATCATGATCAGGAGGCTCTCTATAAAGGATGACATCCGATGTATGTAATGTAGAGAAATGAGTGAAATCGTCGAATACCTCAAAGATGGGGTCATCCTCACGGTGGTCGTCGAGGAGATAAACATGAAACTCATGATCACAAATATCATAATACTCGGTCTCGAGATCCGACAGATCGGATGCACTCGCCGAGTATACAGGGTACGTGGCATCCTCCCGTAGATAACCCTCAGGGAGTAATGCAAAATCATCAGGGAACTGGGGATCTATGCTGTTAAATATCAAGTCCTAAAAAATGTATCGACCTCATCAAATGGGAGGACACATGGCTCAAATACGAGAATATTTATGTCTACCAAAACCAAAATCGATCCTCATCAAGCTCTCTATGTTGAGATGGATCAGACCGTATATCTGAATCTGAGAAGATCTTCTAAAGAATAAACACTGAATCAACTGGGCATAGACACTGAAATGACTCAAAGGAAGGTTAAGATGTGGGTTCTACCTCTATTTCTTAGGCTCCTAACAAATCTAGAATCCAAGAATCTTCTACGTAAAAAAACGAGACTAGCTCAAAATCTGACTGTAAATCCAATGGGTCCTCAACCAATGTTCGGCTCTGGGAACTCACAGTAGTAGTCAACATATCCATCATATGAAATGTAGTAGTATACATATCCTCTGACTGGTGTGTAATGTCTGAATCATCATGAAGTGTCACATTCTCCACATGTGTCATATTCCCCTCATGTGTTGCCCCGAATAAATCATCTTGTGAACATGGAATGTCTGAATCTGTATCCAAGATGGTCTCAAATAAATCCAGTTTGGGACTGTGGTATGAACCACCATAAGAGGTAATGACATATGCAATCTGCTCTGCGGTCATCCCCCTCGTGGCCATTTAGACTAAGTCAGTCATCGACAATCTAGGATCCGGAAATCACCACAAAAGATTAAGTAACCTCAACCACAAATCTCTCAATGGCTCATGAGGGTCAACTGAAAAATCACGAATGCAAGATTGCATTAAATCTGCTCTACGTTTGGGGTAAAATCTCTGCAAGAACAATGATCGTAAATTTCCTCACTTAGCAATCTTCCTCTCCAACTCTCTATGCCATCTCAAAGCTCTAGTCTAAAGTGAGAAATGGAAGGTCATTAGAATCAGATCCTCAGAATTGATATCAAGGTATTATCGTCATTCACAAAAATCCTCAAACTCAAATATATGAAGATATGGTTCCTCATGCACTCATCCTGAGAATTTCGATAGTAGATTAATGAACTCTAAATCCAAAATGAAGGGGTTCGATTTAGAAGCAGAGTACACTTCTTGATCGGTTTATACATCCATCATCTCATGATTAAAGTCATCTAAAATTCATAATTTCCCCATTCACAACTCACACCAAAGATATTCAAACACACAGCAAACCCCTAATTCACCAACTCTATGCAATGTGAAGACGACGACATCTGGTCTTTTATCTTTTCAATTTTAGAGTTATATGATCAATCAAAAGTTGTACAAACACTTAGGAGGCTTGAATAGGATTTGGACACTACTCCTTAGTGTGTACGCGAGCAATTAAAAACGTGAACAATGAGGGGATTGCTCTCCCAATAAAATGAGGAATTAATTACGTTTGATTTTAGAGGTCAAGTTCAATTAGCAGTCCTAATTTTTTAAAATTTTTTATTTTCTATTTTTTTAATTTTTTTCTCAAAGAATAATGCGTAACGAGCTTTCCAATTTCCTCTTTTATTAATTTGAGTCCAAAAATAGGGAGAGGAAGTTGAAAAAGCTGATGCACGGTCAAACACAATGATGCATGCAGAGATAGAAAATGTGTACCTTGCTCCAACACTCTACATGCAATATGATCCGTGCATAAATTAAATACAAAAAGTAAACTAACTATATGATGCACGAGGAAATCGGCCTTAGATGTGCAACTTCTATTGATCTTGAAGAACAATAGCTAGCTAATCAAATCGAGTCCAGAGTCCGATCTTGGGAGTCACTCGCTGCCCGCTGCAACAGGTCCTGCCAGCGTTGTATGTGACTCCTCACGACACATGGTCTCAAATTCAATTAAACTAACTTTTTCAATTATTTTTTTAGTAAGGTCCAATTATGTTCTATAGGAACAAATAATCTATTATGTGTTGGGCCTTAGCTATTTATGTCAAAATCAACAAAACTCCTATGCCTAGGAGCAAGAACCGTAAAAATCAAATAGAGAGTTATAGCAATGAAATCAAAAACTCAGAAAACTACGGTGAGCTCCCCCAAATGCACCCGTACTTGGAGAAACAGACCCCAAATAAAGTTCAAGTGTCCAACTACAGTTCACAGCATGTAAATTATTACAACAATGTCTAAAATATTCTCTCAAATAAAATAATGGTCTCCTTTTCTTCTCTGCTCCACCTCCTATGCGGGTCCTCCAAAAAGAGACTTCAAGCCATCCTCCAAGCAGTCCCTCACACAAAAAGAAAATAAGAGAAGGACATAAAACGATTATATTATAAAGAGACAAATAGCACAAAATTGAAAAATGACTACAAAGCCGTGCTCCCTCGCAGGAATAGTGGTAAGTATTCCCACCTGTCACGCAAGTGACCCAGGTTCGATCCCCGACAACGACGCCATTCTGTTGACACAAAGCGACCGTGGTCGAATACAAGGAGCACGATTGAAAAATTATGTAGTCAATTTTCAGAATTAATTTTTAGTGTTTTTGAATTTTTTGAATATTTTTTATTATCAAAACAAGCACAAAGGAATAAAAATACATACACCACAGTCTTTTTGAATTTTTTAGAATAGTAAAAAACACTTAGAAAATTAGAGAGAAAATATTTTTTTGTTTTATAGGCTTTGAAATATTTTTGGTAATTTTTTAAAATTTTTCTGATGTTTTTGGATTTTCTAAAAATCAAACAGTGAAAAATATAGAAAGCAGTGAACAACCAAGAGTATTTTGCAACTTAAAAATAATTTAAGTGTCCAATACTCTAAGAAATTATTTCTAATCTAAACTACAATTAATTATCTCAAACAGAGACTCGAATCATACTTTTTGGATTTATCTATAATTTTCTACAATTTTATAATATTTTATATTTTTTTGCAATTTTTTTGGTTTTTATAAAGAGTCGATGCATGAAAATCGGTTCCAATTGAACACTTTCCATTAAGGATTATGATCAAAAGATCATATTATTCTTTGTGCTAAACATATGCGAATCAAATTACGATCTTAGAAACACAAATTAAAAGACAACAAAACGCACCTACAGTATTGTTTTTGGAATTTTTAAGCTAATTTTCGATTTTTTATGATTTTCTAATTTCGGGCATGCAAAAAGACACTATTTTTAAATTTTTAAATCTAATAAATGATAACAAAATGTTATGAAAAATTTTTACAATGTAGAATAAAATAACAGGAGCATGACATGAATTTTCTAGAATTTATTAAGTAATAGAAACATTTATTTCAATAAGAGGAAGCATGTAAATCAAATCTAGATAAACAAGGACTTAAATGCAATTGTTCGAAGTTTCACATCAAGATTTAACAAGAAAGAAGTTGTAGGATGAAAAATGTAATTTACCCAATAAAAATGTGCAAGGCACGTGCTTGAAATTGATAGGGACCTTTTCACATTCCTTGAAAGTCCTGAGAATGTTTTAAAAATTTTCCCAATTTTTTATTAGAAACCCCACCCATAGGGTTCTTGGGTTGTCTGGTCTTCTTCACAAGGTGGGATGTGTCACCGCCAAGGGGTGGAGCGGGCTAGCACGTCTGGGCGCACAACGGACAACGTGGATCGGACGGCGGTGTCGGTCGCCGATTTGTGGCACAGCCAAGAGATCGCATGGCCCCCGCGAGGCAGAGAGGCATGGCATGGAGGATGTGGAAGGGAATCGACGGGGAGCTTCTCCGGTACAACGCGACGGTGGGTCTGCGCAGCTTCCACCCCAAGAGGGGCCACTCTTCGGTTGACGGTCAGACGAGCAGGGATGAGGCACGAGCTGACGCCTGCTGGTTTGGACGGTAGAGCGGGTGGAGCGCCGCCTTGCACTACTGTAGGAGGGGATGACATCGGCGGAGGCGAGGGTCGCGCCAGGCGACAACGGAGCGCGGGAAAACAGAGGGAGGGAGTGGAGCGCGGGGCGGGGTCGCACTGGAGGGGATAAGAGATTGGGCGAACGGGTATTTTATTTTATTTAAAAAAAATCTTTTATAAAACAGAAATGTAATAGACTAAAAATATTTTTTTTGAAACAAGACTAGTAGATTTTTTTAATTTTTTTATTATTTTTTTATTTTCATTCAAAACAACGGTTAGAAAGAGAACTTAATTTTTTTATTCCTGCAACACAAATGTTTGAGATATAAGCATTTGCAATATCAATTTTTTATATTTTTTATTTATAAACAAAATAGGAGGTGTGGACGGAGATCTAATGGAAAGCGAGGATAGGATCCGAATCTCCAACAACCGTACATGGTCAGAGTTGTGTGGCTGCGTGAGATAGAATGTGAAATACAGAGGTCACGAGATGAGATGGAAAATCGGTGTTGGATCATAAAATATGAGGTGGGTTTATTTTGGATTTTGATACCTAAAGATTAATTATGAAACAAAAATTTAATCTACAATTTATCTTAGAGAAAAAGATGAAAAATAAAACTGGATCTCACCTCTAGGGCGGATACGTCGTGATGGCCACGACGAGGGCCGACACACTGTCATCGGACATCTTGGAGGCTTGGCACCCTTCTTCAACAAGATAACTTTCGGAGATCAGGCTCCTTTCCACTAAAGATTGATTAAAGAATGAAAGAAGGAGGCGGAGCCCATTAAAAAGAGAAGAAAAATAAAAAAGGAAAGAATGTACAAAAGAAGAAGGTTTTTATTGGTTAATTAATAAAATAATTAAATAAATAAAATAATTAATTAATGAAAAATGAATTTTGGAATTAATTAAAATAAATAAATTGTATAATGTCCAAAAATTAATTAGCCACCTTAATGGTGGCTATTAAAGGTATGAAATCAAATCGTATATACATGGTTGGTTATTAAATCAAATAAACAAATAATTGATCATAAATTTCGTAACTAAATTAAATTATATAATGTTAGATATTCCATTTTTTGATGATTTTTATATAAGGAAATTAGTTGTATACAAATGTTATGTACAAATAATACAATATATAGATGTACAAATAAGAAAATAATTTTTAAATAATATTTTTTATTTTTATTATTTATATGTTTGATTTTATTTTTAATGAAAATAATATTTACAATTATGTGCATTATTTATATATAATATGAATAAATATGTATAATAAATAATGGTGAAGCTGCACAAAATACCCCAGAAAATGGACTTTTAAACCGTAACTCCAAAAATTGTGAAACCACAACCATTTGAAAGATAATTTAATGTAGAGTATTATGGAAGTAAGTTCGGTTCAATTTAAGTTTGTATGGTGCCGGAATTGGTATTTCAATTATCATTTTGCAGCTTTTTCTGAGTGCGATTATTTGTAATATGTACATTATTTTACTTTGAAATATTTTTATTATTTACAATACATTTTAATTTACAACTTTTGTTTACAAAAATAATTAATTTGAGGTAAATTTATGTACAAATAAAATAGTACAATTTTTATACAAATATACTGTTAACATATTTACAGAATATTTTCGGATTTTTGGATGAAAGACCCTATCTCCCCCTACTTTATTCCTGGTCGATCAGGTCAAGTCTTAACCTTCTCTCGGGGTTCGGATCAGTCTGTATATATTATATAAACACATCCTTTATTTTCTTTTATTTTTCTTTTCTTCTTTATTCTTTATTTTGAATGGAAAAAGTGTTAAAAATACATATTTAACAAATGCATGGAAAATGGCAATTCTATGAAATTAGTAGGTATTTACAAGTGTTTGAAAAAATAAATGAATTTAAATAAAAGAATAAAGGCGATGAATCATGGATTCATCATTCCCCTATACTTTACCTTTGCTAGTCCCTTCGCAAAACTTATTTGGAAAATGAGTGAAACAAAAATAATGAAAAGAAAAAGTGGAGAAGTTAGAACAATGTTGACTTTTAATCTTATTTTCATAAAAATGTAGTATGGAGCTCTGTCGGACATTTGGATTATTAGCAGAATCTTAATGAGAAATGGATTTAAAACCTAACAGCCTCTTATTTCCAAAAGACTCCTATTCAGGTCTCCTCAACAGTCAGATCAGAACAATTCTACATACACAAATTCTTATGACTATGAATTCTTACTTGTACGATGTAAGTGAAATATAGTTCCGCATCTTAAAAGTAGCAAAGGAACAACCTCTCTCAACAAGGTAACTCTAATCCCCCGGTCTAGCAACTCTTTCCTCGAGGAGAAGGGATATTTCCTTATAAGTTCAAGTACAACTATGTCAAGAAGAGGGGATGGAGAAGAGAATGGACGGTAATCAACATACTTGCCTTTCCTTGGATGCATGACCAGTGTAGCCATGTCACCTGTTGCAAGCTCACAAATATTTGACATTGAAGCTCTTATTCTTTTTTTCACTTGTATATACACTCCCGAAGACATTTTACTTTTCACTTAGGCCTGTCCACTTTTGGAGATTCTGTATTTTCCTATTTTTTTTGAAAATATATATAAAGTGCAACATGTACATAAGGAGTTTTTCTCTTGAGCCAGTAGACTATCCCTCTTTTGGATCATTATTGCAACCTCACATTATCCTGTCTTTAGACCTCAACATCACCAAACCAGGTTGAGATGCCTGATAGCCAAATAAAATAAGTAGAGAGAGATAGGGCCACTCAGACTTGTACATATTCCTTTTATGTATATAAATATTTTATTTTCACAAAAATCAAAATAAAAATATGTTTATACTACCTTGTATATATTCCTAAAAATAAAACAAAAATTAAAAAAATAAAAATAAAAATAATTTCTCTCTCACCTTGTACGTATTATATGTATATATGTAACATATACCTATTTATTTAACACTTGTATATAACTCATAAAAATTAAATAAAAATTATCTTATACTCCAAATTTTATGTTATAAATAAGTTAAATATAAAATTTGGGTGTTTTACAAAAATAAACAAAATCAAACTTAAAATAAAAATAAATAAATTTTTTATACATGTACATAATGTAACATAATGTATATACCTTAATTTATTTTTCAAAAAAAATAAATAAAAATCACTAAATATAGTTTGGAAAATAAGAAACATTTATAATGTTGAACATATTTTAAAATAAAATCGTTTTCAATTTTTAATTTATTTTCCAAAGAATTTTGACTGTGGAATTTTCTAATTGGTCCAGGAGGGCAGTTGACCCCGATCAACTCCCCCTCACGTACCCTTCTCCGCCTGAATCTGAGTCTCGCCTCCTCTTCTCAAAATTTTCTCACTCGGATTCGTCCATCTCCTGCCCCGATTCCACTGCCCGCCTCTTCCCCTTAGATCAGCTACCCTCGCAGATCCCTAGGGAATGGTAGATCTTTCTCGGTTCGTGCGCCCTCACCCGATCTTCTTCGGCACCTGGGACATGATATAAAATCTTCACTCGACTCCCCAGTCCTTCATCTCGCATCGCACACCCTCCTACAACCCTAGTCTCCTTCCCCTTGGTGACAGCATTCGGCCGGAGCCTTTGGTGGCCGGAGAGAGTAGTTGCAGCCGACGCTCAAAGCACGTGGCCAGAGATCCGCCGCGTTTGAGCCTCCCAGCCTTCCGCAGCGTGGTTGAGGTGAAGACCTATACCCACCTCACCTCTTGGAGCTTAGGATCAACCTCAGACCATCAGGTATACGCCATTTTGATCATAATTCCTTTATCGTGAATCCTTCATCTGCCCTCCGTCGGCTCCGACCCGACGGTCGCAGCTCCATTAGTCGCATCCACCCATTCAGATCGATTGCACAATCCATGGTCATCCTCCCCCCGCAACCTGATCACCCTAGACTTGGCATAGACAACCAAGATTATGATCGAAGTTCCTCTATCGCATCGCCGTAACTTCAACCTCCATTCGTCGTCGCCTTCTGTGGTTTTAGATCCAATAAACTGGGTCGGAGCACGCCTTCGAGCAGGAGTTTTACCCCTCTGGTCGAGTCGCACATGGAGACCCCCCCAATCACTTCCGCCCAGCCTCGCCAGAGCTATCCTAGGTCACAACTATCTTTCCAGAGATCCGAACGGTAGATACTCCATCCGACCCCGACACCTGACATGGAGGAGATTTCGAGTCAAGACCAGCTGCCTGATCGTTCATCGGACACCCGGATCACCGCCGATTCTTCGGGGAACTTCGCTCAAGAGGAGTTCTTCCAACAACCTTCTCCATCGTCGGATCATCACAAGCCTCCAGTTCGCATCTCAGCCGTTCACCGCCTGCGCATGTCAGGTCGTTAGATCTGACATCTAATGGCCCCGTACTCCACATGTTCGTGACATCTGGACATTTGTTGGATCTGCTAGGTGTCAGCGCCAGAGCCGTACGTCTCCAGCCTTTCAGATCACGCCACCTGTCCCCCACGTGAGCGGCACGCCCTGCCTAGGTAATTTGCTCCATTTCCCTTGTGTTATTTCTTTTTATTATTTAGTCTGTAAAATAAAAGTTGCACAGTGGACATATTTGCATTATTACCCCTGCAGTTTTTCGTATTTACATTTTTGTCCCTTTGTTATGGTTGCACGTGCTTCGTTACGTGTCCTTTTGGAATATTTGCATGTATGGACCTAGGTTTAGTAGATGTTATGCTTTGATACTTTAGTTTCAATATTTGCACTTATACCCCTGTGGGTGCTGAGATTTGATATGTGTTGAATATTTTGTGAAAATTGTAGTAGGCCCCCTAGACTTTGACGTGTATTCTCATTTAGTCCCTAGAAGTTATTTTCTTTGCATCTAGGTCCATGTATGTTGTGCTTCTTTGATTGGTTGGAATAAATAGCAAATCTCAACCAAATTTCGTGAAATTTGGATACATGGCTCCCACCATGATGTAAAATTGGGCTCATTTTATTTGCATCTGATATTTTTAAAAATTCAAAAACCTTAAAAACTTCTTATGTCCATTTTTAAAATCCAATGAAAAATATTAAAATTCCTCCAAAAAATACAAAAAAATTAGTGATTGATTGCTTTATTGTATTTTCGCTTGTTTCCAATTTTTGTCGCATTTAGATTTATAAGAACCATAAAAATTGAAAAACATTGAAAAACATAGAAAAATCATTAAAATACATTTCAAGTTTCTGTAATTAGAGCTTTATTTATAGTTTACAATAAAATTATTGCGTGAATTTTATTGGCACTTTAGGTATTTTTAAAGTGCCTTTAGATTCTGGCTGCACACTGTGTCGTATTTTTGACCTTATTTCATTTATAAAAATTCATTAAAAATCAGAAAATTCCATGAAAAATACCAAAAACATCAAAACATTTCTAAAAACCAAAAATATTTTTTTCTAATTTTCTGAGTATTTTTGATATGCTTAATAATTATTTGATTGAGGTTTTGTGAGTGTTTATATCATTTTTCCTAATATAGAAAATTCCAAAAAAAATTAAAAAAACATACAATCCACCAAAAATAGTTGTTTTTGGATCTTTGACTACTCCGATAGGTTTACAATACCGTGTTCCTTGTGTTCGACCCTGGTAGCTATACCAGGTAAAATAAAATAGTGATACCGCTATTTGTTTGCTTTATTGCTTGATTTATATTGGTGGTTTTGAATTTTCTTGATTGATTCCGTTCCGAGTGGTTGAGATCGCAACGACCAGTGACATATTTTACCCTTAGTCGCTCAGGATTTCGGGTCACATCAGAATGGCATCGTTGTCAGGGAGCACGTCTTAATAATCGGTTTTCCCGTTCTTTTTCGGCTTTTATTTTTACTTGCATTTTTTATCATTATTTATTTTCATTATATTTTATTATATTTTATAATATGTGGTTTGGCAAATTCCTGTTTCTGATTTTCTTGCGAGGGCCCGACAATCGAGGGCGGCTTTCTTCAGAGAGCTGAGACACCCGCGGGATTTTTCAGAGGCGGTTCGTTTCTGCATCGAGCCGCATGAGGATGTAGGAGAGCCGAAGCAGGAGTGTGGGGAGTGTAGCCTAGTTTTATCTTATTTTTTATTTCCCACATATTATTATTATTGTAATAATACAAGACAGACAGACTTTCGAACTTGGTAGTTATCTCAGGGTCTGTTTCGCCGAGCACTGGTGTGCTCGGAGGACCTCACTGCAGATTTCTCGCCGATTTTGGTTTTCACCTCTTTATTTACTACTTATATGATTGTCGAGGATTTAGCCTTAGCCTTACTATTTTCTGTGATTGTGAAGTAATTAATTAAGGCCAAACAATAGTTATATGCTTGCTCCTATAGATTGATAATTGGACTTAATTAATTAATTCACAAAGAAAAAGTCAGATTAATTAGGCTCGAGTCCACGTGCCGTGAGGAACCACATACAGCGCGTGCAGGATCCATTGTGGAGGACACCAAGTGGTTCCCAAGATCGGACTCAGGACTTAGTTTAACTACTTGACTACTATGCTTATCGTGTAGAAATTGCTTCGTCTAAGGTTGTTTTGCTCGTGCATCATATAGGTAGTTTACTTTTAGACTTTATTTTATGTGCGGATCACCCTGTATGTAGAGAGCTGGAGTCAGTTACACGTTTCTTACTCTGCATGCATCATCGTGTTTGATTGCACATCATCTTTTTCACCTTCTCCCCTAGTTTTTGGACTAAAATTAACCAGGAGAACCGAAAAATTCATTAGGCGTTGTTTGATTGAAAATACCTAAAAAAACAAAAACTATAAAATTGGGACTGGTAAACACACTTGACCCCAAAAGACACTTCACTGAAAAATTTGTCTTGGGAGAGTAATCCCCTCATTGTCTGGTTTGGATGAGCGAGAGAGTGACCTGCACACTAGGTTAGAGCCATATCCGATTTCTTAACAAACTACCGGCCTTTTATATGGGACAGCCTGTTGGGAGTATTGGATCCCTATCAGCTTGCTTAATCGCTCTGAAAGACTGTCTGATCTCCTAATAAAATTGACAAGATAACTGACCGAGCCTTTACGATCTTTAGCTCCGTGTTGAGTAGGTGAATCGGGGGTTAGCTTTTTCATCTTGTGTGTTTCCAGATCTCATCTGTATTCACTCGCCACATCAAGATGATGGGCAGGAGGTCTCTTAGGCAACCCTTGGTTGCACTGCTTTACAGCACTCCGGCCTGCTCATCTAGGTTGGTTCATGAGAGCCGAGACCCGCTCTCCGAACCCGAATTTGATTCCACCCTGTTCCCCCTCGACCACCCTTCTACCAGTCCTGAGGTGCCCGAGCAGTGACCGGAGCAAATATCAGATGATTTATCGGCACCTGAGTTTGGATCTTTTGCCTTTGCAGAGACCATGGCCAGCATCGAGGAGCGCACTGATGGACCCCGTGTGATAGAGACTTATGTATTGGATCAGGGTGCCATCAACACCACCCTGTTAGCCTCTTTAGAGACTATGCAAGGTCAGATCAGGGACCATATGGCTTTCATGGTGGATATGTATCGTGAGATGGAGCATTTGTGAGCCGACAGAGATCACCGCAGAGCCGGAGGAGGAGGAGATATTCCATATGATAGAGAGGTTGAGGATCCAGCACAGTCGGCATGACCGATGAGGGAGTTGCACAAACCCGGTTCGACTCTCACCCATAGATGGATAGTGCTTCCAGCTATTGTGGGGGACTTAAAGTTCCCACCTCAGACGATTCAGCTTCTCCCCCGCTTCCATGGGCTCGCCACTGAGGAGCCACACCTCCATCTCCAGGAGTTCGAGATGATCTTCCGTACTGTCAACAATCGCCATGTGGACGAGGACACCATTCGGATGATAGCCTTTTCGTTCTCCCTCGTAGACAGAGCAGCCAACTGGATGAAGCATCTAGGGAGATTTGTTACTACATGTGAGAAGCTCCGAACCGAGTACTTGAACAAGTACTATCCACTCGGTCGGACCAATGCAGCCAGGGCCCTTATCAGCAACTTCTCCATGCTCCCCAATGAGCAGTTTCATGAGGCATGGGAGAGGTTCGGGGAGCTCACAGACCGGTGTCCACACCATGATATATCCAAGCCTAAATTTGTCCAGAGGTTCTTCTGCGAGCTTACACCGGAGTTGCAGAGGCTAGTCAATGCTTCTTGTGGGGGCTCCTACTTTGCCAAGGATGAGGATCAGGTCTGGGCCATCTACGAGGAGATGGTTGAGAACTATACGGTGATGTCCTAGACTAAATTGTACACTCAGGGGAAGCCCCACCCACCAGTCGTGTCCTATGAGAGGATAACACGAGTTGAGGCCGGTCCTTCCACTTCTACAGCAACCGCATCACAGGCAGAGTCTACAGCAGGTGATATGGGGATTATCAGCGAAAAGTTGGACCGGATAGAGCTGATAGAGAAGAAGCAGTGTCAGGGTATGTCACAGATTGATCAGATGGCACAGACGTTGATGATGAATCCCAATTCATCACTCTTTATTCCTTTATTTTAGTTAGAAACTTTGGCAAAATATCATGTAAATATGTGTAAATATCATAAGTTATCAAAACACATGCATCATGTAATTATTCATAATTAGCACGTTTTTTGTGAAAATAAAGGAATAAAGAAACAGAAGAAAAAGAGGGAAATATTTAGAATAAATATTGAGTGACCTAATCCCAAGGGAGGGCTCAGCACGGGCCTGACCGCAAAAGAATCCAAGTAGAGAGAGATAAGGTCAACCATACTTGTACATAACCCTATGTATATAAATAATTTTATTTTCCTCAAAATAAAAATAAGAAGTTTTTCTCATATTTTGTACATATTTATAAAAATAAAATAAAAATCAGAAAAATAAAAATAAAAAAAGAAAAAGAATAAAATTCATTTCCCACCTAGTATATATACCATGTACATATGTGTATAGATCTATTTATTTAACTCATGTAAATAAATCATAAAAATAAAATAAAAATAATTTTTTACATCAAATTTTATGTTGAAAATAAATAAAATATAAATTTGGAATACTTGTACAAAAATAAACAATTAAAAATAAAAAAAAATACATATGTAAATATACCTACATATATTAACAATATAATGTAAATATGTATTATTTTTTGAAAAAATAAATAAAAATCTCTAAAAAATAATTTAAAAAATAATAAACATTTTTCATGTTCAAACTTCTTTAAAATAAAATCATTTACTAACTTTTAAATGAATTTACTAAGAATAAAAAATTGGAATTATCCCATTGGTCCACGGGGGATTGTTGACCCCCGGTCAACTCCCCCCCTAGACCACTCGAACCGGATCTTTGCTCCCGACCTGACTTCGCCTATTTTCTCAAGCATGATCTGATCACCAATCAGCCAAACCCCGGGCCTCGATTATCCTTGAAACATCCCTAATCCACGCCCGATCATCCTCCTAGGGATCCGTGCTCCCAGATGCTCTCCCGACTCCAATCTTATCGAACCCTTCCTAGTATATAGTCTCACCTTCGCCGCGCTTTTCACCCCATCTTTGGCCTTCCACCTCGTTGCCAGTGAGCTCCTCTCTTTTGCCTGAGTGACAGTTGTGTGAGAGAGGGTCGTGGTGAGGCACGGGCAGCCGGGAACCACTGATCCGGCGTGCTTCATCGTCGTGCACCGCCGCAAGGTGCACCCGAGCCTCTGGCCCCGTCGAGCCATCGAGGCGAGGACCCCGGAGGTCCCCGACCTCCAGCCCAGATCAATCCATCCATCCTTTAGGTCAGATTCCTTCTAGCTTCTTCTAATTTTAGGTTTTTCGATTTTGCCCCGCCGGCCGTCGCCGGCCAATCCACGCCACTCCGATCACCTTTTCTACCTTCCAACCACCCTACCACCTCCGTCAGACTTCCCCCCACCTTCTCCACCCTTTCATTCCGTCTGTCTCGCCTCGGAGCAGGACCACTGCTCTCCTCCGTCGTCGCCTCGCCAGAGGGCGTCGCCCCGCCTCCTTCACACACCCATTTTGACCATAACTGGGTCGAGGAAAGTTGCCCTAGACCAAGGATTCATTTTATGCTATTTTGCAGGTCAAAGGACCCCAGCTGGAGTCCAACCGGTTCGGGCACAGAAGCTCCAAGCTTTCTTGTCGTCGGAGCGTATCCGACGCTCTCGGCCCCATCTGAGCACACCATTAGCTGCAGACGACGTCGAGCATCATTTCCACTCTCAGTGAAGCACCGAAGGAGGTCTTCAGTGCGCATATTGGGCCAGGAAAGCTCGCCGGCGAGCTGTTCTTCGAGGTCCTTCAGCCACCGTTCCATTGAGCCTCTCGCCCAATTTCGATCTCAGCCATCTATTTGTGAGAGGCCCCCAGCCGTTGATCCATCTGAGGATCTGATCCAGGCCGCACATCATCGAAAAGGATCCCGCGCATCTTAGACGTCAGATCCTACACGTGGTTCGCTTCTAACCGTGGATCCTTAATAAAGGGGTAATTTCTCTTAGGTCCCCATCCTTTTAGTATTTCCATTTAGTCCTGTAAATATTATAGGAAGTTGTTTTTATTTTAGAATATTTGCACCTGTAGTTTGCTTTATTTACATTATAGTCGCTATTTATGTGAGACATGTGCATCGACACGTGAGGGTGTGGTTAATTTGCACTTTTAGACCTGAACTCTCTATTTGTTACTGATTGCATATTTTCAAATGAGAATTACATTTATGCCCTTACGTGTTTGAATCACGTGCATCGACACATGAGGGTGTGGGCTATTTGCATTCCAGGCCCTGGGCTTTGTATTTTTGTTATTGTTGGGCCCTGGAAGTATGTTTCTTTGCACTTAGGTCCTTGTTTGTTGTGTGCTTTGTTTGTATTGAATAAAATATCAATTGAATTCCAAATTAGGTAAAATTTAGATACGTGGCTCCTGCCATTGTGTAAAAATTTCCCTAAATTTTTGGGACATCTTCGAGGCTTTTTGTTATTTTTAAAAAATCAAAAACACATATTTTTGTTACTATTTGAATTGAAAAATCAAAGAAAAATATAAAAACTTCTCTAAAAATTCTAAAAATAATTAGGGATAGTTAGTTTAGTTTTCTACCTCTATCCAATTTTGTGCTATTTAGATTTTTAAAAACCATAAAATTGAAAAACCCTAAAAAACTTATAAAAATCATTAAAAATTATATAAAATTCAAAAAAATGCAAACTCTTTTTCTGTAGCTGAGTTTTTGTATATATTTTTCATAAAAATTGTCTTCAGATTTTTATAGACCAAATATATATTTTTAATTGGTCTTTCAAGTCTGCCTTCATAGTAACCTATTGTTTTCCCTTTTATTGATTTTTAGAAAATCAACTAAAAATTAAACAATTCCCAGAAAATTGCCAAAAACACTTAAAAATATAAAAAACACAAAAACAATTTTATTTGAATTTTTGTGTATTTTTGGGTGTTTAAATAAATTGTTGAACTTGCTTATTTATACATTTCTTATATTTCCTTACATAATTAAAAACACAAAAAAAATAAAAACCATTAAAATTCACCAAAAACATTTTCGATTTTGACTACTTCGTAGGCCGTCTCGGCGATCCCGTGCTCCTTGAGTCCGACCCTGGTCGTTATACCAGGTTAATAAAATAGCAAGGACTGTTGTTTGCTTTCATTATTCTATCTCCGGATTTAGTGGTTTCCTTATTTTTCTTGTTGAGTCCGATTCTCCGAGATCCGGGTCGCAACGACCCCAGAGTGATTTTTACCTCACCCGGGTTTAGGAGGGGATATTCGGCTTATCAACTGAGTGACTTGAAGACCCATATCATGTGTCTCCAGGAGGTACAGATGGCTTCTCAGCCCTGTCTCAGGTCACGGGCAGATCCGAGCAGCGGCAACATTTTGTCCTAGCACTCCAGCCAGCCAAGATAGGTCCACCATGTTCAAGCGGAGTCGTACCAGCAGTCGCAGCATTACTACCACCCACCACCATCTCAGGACACTCAGATGGTGGTCTACCAGCCGGATCAGCCCCTGGAGGTTCTTCCCCCACCCACATTCGAGCAGGAGCCGTTGATGGATGTCAACGGGATCTGGTATGACCGACCTTAGCATGGGATCCGAAGAGGCCATCCTGGATTCCGTTGGTCGACTGGAGGTACCAGATCCCAGCAACAACCTCCAGTTCAGGGTGTCCAATACGTCCAACAACGAGAGCAGCCCCAGTTCCTGAAGGATATGGTTAGATCCTCAAGCGCATCATTGAAGCGTGAGCATCCTATCGAATACGACGAAGAACGACTAGTCGCACTAGTTGTTCTATGCAGCAGAAATTAAAAATTTTTCATGGGACGAAACCACATGATCCCAGGACACTTCTCGGATAGTTTCGTCTAATCCACAAACAAGTAATAGGACTACCTCTTGAAGTGTGGTTGCGATCGAGTCTCTAAACGAAGAGTCCTCCTATCTCAAGTCCGATCTGACGGAGGAGACGCTTGCGAGCGCGGGGAAGAATCTCGTGCTTCTCGCAATCCATGTTGATGATACAAGCGGCGGATCTCCTTATCTCGACACACAAGATCCGATGTCTTCTTCATGTGAGAGGTGCACCAAAGGAGACGGAGATCCACGAGCAAACGATCCGGCAGCATAACAACGATGTTGCGGCGATGGAGAACCTCTCTAGCGCATCCATGGTGGATGGCCACATGAGAGGGAGAGCGAGAGTAGACGTGTAGAGAGAGAAAGAGAGAGAGAGAGACTTATGTTCTCTTGTGTGCCAAGAAGAGCAATGGGGTGCCTCTCCTTTTATAATATTTTGGGATCCATGGATCTCAATCCATGGGCAACACAAATCCAAAGGCTCTCATTGATTATGTTTCTTTTAATGGCTAAGATTTGTGTTGGTAAAAATCAAAACCAAATAATTTAATTTAGATTAAATCTATATTCATAAATTAATATAAACCAATCCCAAATTAAATCAATCAATCATGGTGATTATGGAATGAAGATTTCCTCCTTCTATAATATTGGATTTGGTGGCAATCTCATGCAATCTCATGAGATCTCATGAGATTACATTATTCCATAGAAATCTCCAAGATTTACAACAACACTTGTTGTAAATTATTCTACAAAAATAATTCATAATCATTTTGTGAATATTTCAATCTTGCCATTGAAAATTTGTGAATCATATTCACGACCCAAAATAAAATGCAAATTACATTTTCAATTTAATGTCCAATGTGAATCCAATTCACATTAACATTTAATTAACAAATGTAAATTACAAATAGCTCTCTCTAATATATTATAAATCATATTTATAATATATATATGACTAATATGGGTATTACTATCCACATTATGGATATCCATGATAATTAAATCACATTTAATCATCTTGGATCACTATTCTCATGTGCCCAAATAATATGAATCACATTCCTATTATTCACATCTTTGATAATCAAATCTCATTTAATTATCTAAGATAACTCTCTTTATAATATGAATCGAATCCATATTACTCATGATAATTAAATCACATTTAATTATCTATTTTCTTAATGCTTGGATACGTAATATCAACAATGAAATTATCCTGAACCCATTCAAGGATAATGCGCTTTCTCCACGGATACTTGAAGATAAGGACAGGGCGATTGTATTACTCCACGTATAGTGACTTGGATATTGAGATCATATATCAACTCCATAACACGAGCCTCCCATAGATGCTTGATTAAATCAAGACCGCAAATCTAATCTTCTCATTGCATCTGAATCACATTCAGATCAATGTCCAACAATTGGAATAAGATCAGATTACTTCTCTACTGAGAGGAGTCACTAAAATCCAAACCCGTTTCATCACTCCCTAGGAATGGAAGCGTCATGGTTATACAATCGTTTATGATCACATCACCCTCAGGTATTCCCAATACCTGTACATCCTCCATATTGGAAGACTCGGAATAAACCCGAAGTATTGGATCAACTTTATAATGTCTACTTCATAGTTTTATCACTAAGTTTCTCATTCGATCATTGGGAGTTGGTATTGATCATATACTTTCCAAAAGCATATATCATACCTAGGTCTAGATTATATAGTTTCCAAAAGTATATATCAAACCTACAAATTCAGTCAAGCTTCCAAAGCGAGATGACCATGCACGGAATTTAATTCTTCCCAATATCTCATGAGTGAGCTCGTGCCTTCCGGTTCAGTAATTGAACCTGTATGATCCCTTTGAGAGATCGTATCACTCATATGCCCTCATATGCACACTAGCGCGCCGGTGTATAGACCTTGGTTAAGTCATCAACCTATTGGTCTGCCAAATGTACATACTCAGACATATAGTAACACATCTGTCTTCGATCAGAGGATATGTGCCTGTATCGTGATTGTTGGACATGCGAGCCCACAGAGAGCCATTTTGCAATAAATGTTATTGCAAATATCATTCCATGATCTGATATGAAGAATAAATAATGTACATAATAGATCCCTTAGTACAATTAGGGTTATGTACCATGGCCATCTTGATGATCATACAACTGTTGATTCAACTGTTGAATCATAGAGGCTGGTGCTTGGATGAATATCTAAAGAGTTAGATTGAGGACTCATCAAGCACCGTCAAATAATTGTTAAGAGATGATCTCCAGCCTGAGTAGGAGATGGCAATCCTTATCTCTGAAGGCTGATATCTGACCGACCTCTTGATGCAGGTCCTCAGCATAGGAATAGAGATTCAGAGGTGTCAGATTAGTTAGGTTAGAGAGTTGACTTAACGAGTTCGAGACAACCAAAGTCCTATATCGTATTCTGTCATGATATAGGCACGTATCCTCTGACCGGAGACAGATGTGTTATTATATGTCTGAGTATGTACATTTCTCAGACTAATAGGTTGATGACCTAACCAAGGTCTATACACTGGCGCGCTGTTGTGCATATAAGGGCATATGAGTAATATGATCTCTTAAAGGGATCATACAGGTTCAGTCACTGAACCGGAAGACATGAGCTCACTCATGAGATATTGGGAAGAGTCAAATTTCGTGCACGGTCGTCTCGCTTTGGAAGCTTGACTGAATTTGTAGGTTTGATATATACTTTTAGAAAGTATATGGTCAAGACCTAGGTATGATATATGCTTTTGGAAAGTATATGATCAATATCGACTCCCAATGATCGAATGAGAAACTTACTGATAAAACCATGAAGTAGACAATATAAAGTTGATCCAATACTTCAAGTTTAATCTGAGTCATCCAGTATGCAGCATGTATTGGGAATACCTGAGGGTGATGTGATCATAAATGATTGTATAACCATGATGCTTCCATTCTTATGGAGTGATGAAACGGGTGTGGATTTTAGTGACTCCTCTCAGTAGAGAAGTGATCTAATCTTGGTCCAAATGTTGGACATTGATCTGAATGTGATTCAGATGCATTAAGAAGATTAGATTTGCGGTCTTGATTTAATCAAGCATCTATGGGAGGCCCGCGATCTGGATTTGAGATATGATCTCAATATCCAAGTCACTGTACGTGGAACAATACAATCGCCCTGTCCTTATCTCCAAGTATCTGCAGAGAAAGCGCATTATCCTTGAAGGAGTTCATGGATAATTCTATTCTTGATATATGTATCCAAGCATTGAGAAAATGGATAATTAAATGAGATTTAATTATCATGAGTAATATGAATTTGATTCCTATTATGAAGAGAGTTATCTGAGATAATTGAATGAGATTTAATTATCAAAGATGTAAATAATGTGAATGTGATTCATATTATTTGGACATAAGAGAAATGAGATCCAAGGTGATTAAATATGATTTAATTATCATGGATAAGATTAATGTGGATAGCAATATTCATATTAATCAATTATATTATAAATGTGTTTTATAATATATAAGAGAGAGATGTTTGTAATTTACATTTGTTAATTAAATGTTAATGTGAAGGATTCACATTGGACACTAAATTGAAAATGTAATTTACATTTTATTTTGGGTTGTGAATGTGATTCACAGATTTCCAATGGCATGATTGTAATGTTCACAAAATAAATTGGATTTATTATTGTGAAATAATTTGCAACAAAAGTTGTTGCAAATATTGCAGAGAATCATGAGATAATGTAATCTCATGTAATAGGAAAAGGGCATCCACCTTCCTTATAGGAAGAATGGACGGCCACAATTCCCATAAGGAATTGGTGGTCGTCCACCCTCCTTATGGAAAGAGGCTTGCCTCCTTTCCTATTTCTTAAATGGAGATTGATTTGATATAAATCAAATTATATTTATTGTATATTTGATTTTTATTATATTAATTGTTGTTGGATTTTTTTCCAACAAAATCTAAGCCATTGAAAGAAACACAATCAATGAGGACCATTGGATTTGTATTGTCCCATGGATTGAGATCCATGGATCCCAAAACCCTATAAAAGGAGAGGCACCCCATTGCTCTTCTTTACACACAATGCTTCAGAAGCATCTCTCTCTCTCTCTCTCTTTTCTCTCTACACGTCACTTCTCTCTCCCTCTCATGGTCATCCATCATGGATGCCCTGTTGGAAATGCGAGCCCACGGCGAGCCATTATGCAATAAATGTTATTGCAATTCACTCCTTAATCTGAAATGAAGAATATATAATTTGCATAATAGGTCCCTTAGTACAATTAGGGTTATGTACCATGGCCATCTTGATGATCATACAGCTGTTGATTCAACTATTGAATCATAGAGGCTGGTGCTTGGATGAATATCTAAAGAGTTAGATTGAGGACTCATCAAGCACCATCAAATGATTGTTAAGAGATGATCTCCAGCCTGAGTAGGAGATGGCAATCCTTATCTCTGAAGGCTGATATCTGACCGACCTCTTGATGCAGGTCCTCTGCATAGGAATAGAGATTCGGAGGTGTCAGATTAGTTAGGTCAAAAGAGTTGACTTAACGAGATCGAGATAACAAAAGTCCTATATCGTATGCTGTCATGATATAGGCACGCATCCTCTGACCGGAGACAGATGTGTTGCTATATGTCTAAGTATGTACATTTGGCAGACCAATAGGTTGATGACCTAATCAAGGTCTATACACCGGTGCGCTGGTGTGCATATAAGGGCATATGAGTAATACGATCTCTCAAAGGGATCATACAGGTTCAGTTACTGAACCAGAAGACATGAGCTCACTCATGAGATATTGGGAAGAATCAAATTCCGTGCGCACGGTCGTCTCGCTTTGGAAGCTTGACTGAATTTGTAGGTTTGATATATACTTTTGGAAAGTATATGATCAAGACCTAGGTATGATATATGCTTTTGGAAAGTATATGATCGATACCGACTCCCAATGATCGAATGAGAAACTTACTGATAAAACCATGAAGTAGACAATATAAAGTTGATCGAATACTTCGGGTTTAGTCTGAGTCTTCCAGTATGCAGGATGTACAGGTATTAGGAATGCCTGAGGGTGATGTGATCATAAACGATTGTATAACCATGACGCTTCCATTCCTAGGGAGTGATGAAACGGGTCTGGATTTTAGTGACTCCTCTCAATAGAGAAGTGATCTGATCTTGGTCCAAGTGTTGGACATTGATCTGAATGTGATTCAGATACAATGAGAAGATTAGATTTACGGTCTTGATTTAATCAAGCATCTATGGGAGGCCCGCGATCTAGATTTGAGATACGATCTCAATATCCATGTCACTATACGTGGAACAATACAATTGCCCTGTCCTTATCTCCAAGTATCTGCGGAGAAAGCGCATTATCCTTGAAGGAGTTCATGGATAATTCTATTGTTGATATATGTATCCGAGCATTGAGAAAATGGATAATTGAATGTGATTTAATTATCATGAGTAATATGAATTTGATTCATATTATAAAGAGAGTTATCTTAGATAATTAAATGATATTTAATTATCAAATATGTAAATAATGTGAATGTGATTCATATTATTTGGACACAAGAGAATAGAGATCCAAGATGATTAAATATGATTTAATTATCATGGATATGAATAATGTGGATAGCAATATCCATATTACTCATATATATATATTATAAATGTGATTTATAATATATAAGAGAGAGCTATTTGTAATTTACATTTGTTAATTAAATGTTAATGTGAATTGGATTCACATTGGACATCAAATTGAAAATGTAATTTACATTTTGTTTTGGGTTGTGAATGTGATTCACAATTTTTCAATGGCATGATTGCAATGTTCACAAAATAAATTGGATTTATTTTTTGTGAAATAATTTGCAACAAAAGTTGTTGCAAAAAAATTGGAGATTACATAAAAGGTGAAATAGCCACCTTCCTAATGGAGGAGGGTGGACGGCCACCACTCCCATTAGGAAAGGGAGGCCGTCCCCCCTCTCCACATGGAAGGAGGCTATCTCTCCTTTCATTATCTCCATATATTGATGATTTAATTTTGTAATTAAATTGTGTTGATTTATCAACATATATTTTAAATTAAATTAATTGTTGTTGTGTTTTTAGCAACAAATCATGACCATTGAAAGAAACACAAATTGATGTGGACCATTGGATTTGTGTTGACACATGGATTGAGATCCATGGATCCCAAAACCCTATAAAAGGAGAGGCACCCCATTGCTCTTCTTTACACATAAGTGGAGGCAACAAATCTCTCTCTCTCTCATTCTCTCTACACGTCCTCTCTCCATCTCTCTCATGTGGCCGTCCACCATGGATGCCCTAGAGAGGTTCTCCATCACCGCGGCATCGTCGTTATGCTGCCCGATGGTTTGCTCGTGGATCTCCGTCTCCTTCGGTGCGCCCCGCTCGTGAAGAAGACATCGGATCTCGTGTGTCGAGATCAGGAGATCCGCCGCTTGGATCATCAACATGGATTGCGAGAAGCACGCGGTTCATCCCCGCGCTCGCAAGCGTCTCCTCCGTCGGATCGGACTTGAGACAGGAGGTCTCTTTGTTTAGAGACTCGATCGCAACCACGCTTCAAGAGGTAAACCTAATACTTGTTTGTGGTTTAGACGAAACGATCCGATAAGTGTTCTTGGATCATGTGGTTTCGTCGCAAGAAAATTTTTTAATTTCCGCTGCATAGAACAACTAGTGCGACTAGTCGTTCTTCGTCGTATTCGATGCGACGCTCACGCTTCCGTGATGCGCTTGAGGATCTAACCATATCCTTCAAGTGGTATCAGAGCCAGGTTGGTGGTTTTGGATACGATCCATGAACCGAGGACGACTTGGGTTCATTAGGGTTTGCGAAAGTTTTCTTGCATTTCATTTTCGCATCTCTGTTTTGATATTATTTTCGGCACTGTTTAAATTATTTAAACACGAAAATAATAATTGGATTTTATTCCCCATTAAATAAGGAAACCGTAGGATCTGAGTTTGCGTGATTTCGATTCCGTTTGCTCTAGATATGCTCATTTTAGTGAACATGTATCCACTGTTTCGGGGACTGCGGATCATATCGTAATTAAGATGTTAATTGCGGATTTGATACGCCTTGAAATGCATGCAAATCACTTGGGTTCTGTTGTAAATCAAGTTAGCAAACTTTAGAAATTTACTTTGCTTAATTTGGATTTAAATTGATTGAGATATGATATTTTTAGTAAGTGAGGGTCACTGCTGAAAATACTTTCCTAATCAAGAACCTAGTGATTGTCATTTAATTAATTAGTGAAATTAAATTGTTTAATTTCCTGGAATAATTATGCATAAATATTTGTGAAATATTTAATGACAATTATGTCCTTAAATGACTTTGCCCTAACCAACAAATGATTAGATGTGATCTAGATCAAGATTGGTTACATGATCTACATGATCAACATTCCAACAAACATGTTGCTTGAATAGGACTTGGGATTTGTTTAGCAAATCTCATTATAATGTTAATCAAAAATGTTTTGATTATTACTATATGGTACAATTTCGGTTGAAGAACCGATGATCATCTCAAGTACAAATTAATCAATTTGGCATTATCCTTTCCCGAGGCGGATATGGTGCCTAGTCGGAGAGCATTGGGGTTGCGGGTTGCAACGTATGTGGTCCGTCCCACTCTCGTCGGTACTGGCCATGACAGCGGGTAGGGCCGGGATAATGTTCGAGGGATTAAGATGTATATTTCTAATTATTAAAATTCGAAATAATACGTATTTGAGATAATACCATAATTCAAGTAACTATTAAAATGTTTGTTGGATATTAATTGGATCATTAATTTAATATGATTAGATTAATTGGAATCCAATTAAAATTAAGACACTCTATTATAAATAGATGTGTTATTTCCCTTGGAAGAATTAATCATAATGAATATGATTCATAATGATTAATTAGAATTTGAATATGATATGGAGGATCACATAAGTGACATCCATGGTCTCCCGTCAAGGCGAAGGGTTCCGTCGCCAGATATTGTATGTAGGAGACGCCTGTCCGAAGTGACAGCTCCTGCATACGATTCATTTGAATCGGGCTCTTCGCTTCTCGAAAGAGTAAGGACGTATGCGTAGTGACCCCAATATCGGGTCCTCATATTATTGGGGCGATATTGGATTGCGCATAGCGAGTTGTATTCCTGTTGACGGTTGGTTCAATTAATGACGGGTCAACATTGCCTTAGGGGTGGTGGGCCCGGGTGTTAAAGACCGAATTGGGAGATGCAAGTTGGACTTGCAAGGCGGAATGTGTTCCCGCTTCTTTTTATCCGAGTTGTAGGTTCTCATATTATTGGGATGCAACAATGATAAGGAAGGAGATCCCAGATCTTGTTGAGATATAATGGTAAGTATATCTCTTACATTAAAAGTGATTAAGGGAATGAACTTTCAGTGTTGACAAGACAAGACAACTTTGATATAAAAATCCTAAATCAAAGTAATATATATATTTATATATTTATGCAAATTTCTTATTTCAGATAATCCTTCATTAAAACCCACTCAATGATATACTCAATAATAACCAGTAAAATATCATGGATTGGACTCATGATCCAGATATTGTACTTGCAATTGGACACATAATGTATGTGGTTGCAATGTGCAAGTTTCCTCATAATATTGAGGAATGACAATTAAATAGATAATAGGACTACAACCCTAGGGTTTGTATGTCTCTATAGTCTTGATCTCTCATCGGATGTACTTTGGAAGTGACATGTCGATGATGATCGCAATTGTCAAATAATCCTTATAAAATTAATGAAGATATTCTGGCATACACATGTGCTCTTGACATTTAAGATGAATGAGATGGTTCACTGCATCATGCAGAATGGTGGCTCTATAAGAGATGATGTATTCAAATTGTTTGAGTACCTACCTGAACCTATGTTTTAAGAGTTTAGATGGATGTAGATGATGAGTGTCATCATTCTACTCTCTATACTCTGGTCATTCATGAAGCTTCATAATATTCATATTGTATGAATTTAATGAAGCATGTATAAATGTTGAAATGCTCTTACATAAGAGATCCTTAGTCTTAAGCAATGGTTGCTTATAGATAAAGGGAGCGCAGTGGAAGCATGGGTTGGACCCGAGTAAGAAGTATAATCAAAGAGTTGACTATACATCTATGACTTCCATATGTCATCCGAAGAGTTGGATGAATGCCAATACTACAATAAGTTGATGTGTTGATAGTATGACTATCAAGTCTATCAAGAATCCTTAGAGAAGGACTCGGATGGAGCATCAGATTAATCTACATAAATCATTGATAAGATAAAGTCAAATAATTGTATCTCAATCTTCTGATGACATTTGCAATAGGTTGCATATGTTTTAGAAGACTGGAAAATTTGATCTTAAAGGTTTATAGTTATCCACATGGATATTGATGCAATTGTTGCAACAATCTCTGTTGGATTGATAGACTTGTTAATTTCAGTGGGAGAGTCCTTAGTCTTAGAGAATGTCTCTATGACCTGGATATAAGAATACACTCATTGTTTGTTTCTAAATGTTGGAAATAAACATGAATTCTGAGGTAGAACTATCATAAAAGGTTATGATGGAGATATTTCAGATAGTAATCTAAAATCTAGTGGACTCCACTAAATTAGAAAATTAATGAATGGTTCATTAACATTTCTAAATACTGAAATTAAACCTTAAGATCAATAGGAGGATGAAGATCATTTGACAATGATCTAGCATCAAGCCTTGGACATTTGTCTATTGATTTGATCAATAGATTAGTAAGAGATGAAACTTTAGAATGTCTAAAATTTCAAAGCTTACATGCTTATGAATATTGTATTCATAATAAAATGTCCAATACACCCTTCTTTGGGAATGGTGTAAGATGATAAGGTATTCAGGATCTCATACATATTGATGTATGCGGATCATCTATATCATAGTAAACATTATGGATATATGATATCTATTAATGATTATGTATGATATGAAATTTCTTCTCTTCACCTGAAGAAACCTTTGAAATGTTCAAAGATTTCATAATTTTGGTCTACAACCAAAGTTTGAAGGAAGATAAAATGAATTTGATCTAATCAAGGTAGCATGTACCTGTTAGATGAATTCAAAGGATACCTTATGCAGATATGAATATCATTTCTATCTCAATCCTCCTAACTCACCTTAACTCAATAGAGTTATAGGGAGATACAATTGGATCATGTGTGACATGATCTTATCAATGATGATTTTTAGCATAATTATACCTTAGTTTCCAGGTATATATGTGTAGTAGAGACTACAATATATATCCTTAATAAGGTTCCATGCAAGATGGAATCTAGCACTTGAAGAGTGCTGCTTCATTAGGAAAATAAAGGATGGTATTGGATACCTACTTTATGACCTTGAGATTCTTGAAATATCTCATCTCTGAGAATGTGATTCTTGGAGGTTGAGACTCTTAAGAATCAAGATGAAAATGAAGTGTAGGAACTCATTTAATCTTGAAAAGATAATGAGGCTCCTAAAATTGGAAACTAAAAGGATAATTGAAGATGAAACACTAAAACCTCTTCAAATAAGTTTGAGGATGGATTCCATGTGTCAGAGAAATCTGACAATGATCGAACTTCATGTGATGAAGCTTCTGAAGATCATAGCATGGATAAATGGATGTTAGCAATAAAAGTCTAATGTAGACTTCATGTACAAGTGTTGTATATGGACCCTCGAGGATCCACCTATATGGGTAAGACCCGTAAAGGTGTAAATGGATTTTCAAGAGAAAGGGAACCTGATGAGAAGGTGCATACCTTCAAAGCATAGTTCGTAGCAATGAGCTACACATGGAAGAGAAGACATTGCTTGCAATGAGACTTGCTTTTCGGTGAACATGCTTAAAATCATCAGAATATTGCTAACCTTAGCTACACAACTTGACTATTGCATCTTCAAGATGTAAGTCCAGATTGCATTCCTCTATGAATATCTCTCTGAGGATATTCACATGAAGTAGCCCCAGGGCTTCATGGTTGAGGAAAGCAAGGTGTGCAAGATAAGGAATCCATCTAAGGACTCAAATAAGCTTCTTTGAGATGGACCATAAGATTTGATGAAATTATAAATGTTATGATTTCAAATAAAATCTTGATGAGCCATGCGAAGCTTAGTGGGAGTGCCTGTGTGTTCATTGCGCTAAATATAGATGATATCCTGATCATTTAAAATGATATAAGGATAATAATAAGTGCTTTATAATCTGGTTATTCCATATCTTGAAGTATGATTTCAAAGATACCTCTTAGATCTTAGTTCTGAAGTTGTTCAAAAGCCAAGAGAAGAGGATAATTGGACTGTCACATTTGTAGTACACCTTGGACATATTCTATTCATAGAAATTCCAAGAAAAGCTTCTAACCCTTAAGATATGGTACTGACCTATCTTAAGGGATAGCACCTCAAAGAGTTGAGGAAGTAAATGCTACAACTACTTGCACTTGTGCATTAGTTACGAGAAGCTGAGTGTATACAAATACCAGATGTCTGTCTCGCAGTGGGAGTAGTAAAATGTTACTAATCCTACTGTAGAGATAAAACACTTGATTGCAGTAATAACAAAATCTTCATAGATGAAGAGATTTTTGAGATAGTGATCTCAAAGTCTTATCTTCAAAAGTTTAAGACCATGTAGATAGTGATCTATAAGGTCTAAACTTTAGATACCTTAGGAGATGGAGATCTCCGGGAATGAAGGTATTCTAATAAGGATTATGGGAATACTGGTTATAATAATTAATCGAGTTAAAGTGTCAAGGACACTATAACAAGGTTGAGTATTGGTTGCATGAGATGCAACATTCGCATTAGATGCGAGCACTGTTACTGGGGATATGCAAATGCCGTAAAAGGACTTGGCATAGTCTCGCGGGAACAGAGTGACTGATCAGCTTACCTAGCTATTTTCTAAATAGCCTATGATTGTCACATAAGTGCGGGTTTAAATGATTAGCCCATTAATGGCTCTTTGGGCTAGTGGGAGATTGTTGGAAATGCGAGCCCACGGCGAGCCATTATGCAATAAATGTTATTGCAATTCACTCCTTAATCTGAAATGAAGAATATATAATTTGCATAATAGGTCCCTTAGTACAATTAGGGTTATGTACCATGGCCATCTTGATGATCATACAGCTGTTGATTCAACTATTGAATCATAGAGGCTGGTGCTTGGATGAATATCTAAAGAGTTAGATTGAGGACTCATCAAGCACCGTCAAATGATTGTTAAGAGATGATCTCCAGCCTGAGTAGGAGATGGCAATCCTTATCTCTGAAGGCTGATATCTGACCGACCTCTTGATGCAGGTCCTCTGCATAGGAATAGAGATTCGGAGGTGTCAGATTAGTTAGGTCAAAAGAGTTGACTTAACGAGATCGAGATAACCAAAGTCCTATATCGTATGCTGTCATGATATAGGCACGCATCCTCTGACCGGAGACAGATGTGTTGCTATATGTCTAAGTATGTACATTTGGCAGACCAATAGGTTGATGACCTAATCAAGGTCTATACACCGGCGCGCTGGTGTGCATATAAGGGCATATGAGTAATACGATCTCTCAAAGGGATCATACAGGTTCAGTTACTGAACCAGAAGACATGAGCTTACTCATGAGATATTGGGAAGAATCAAATTCCGTGCGCACGGTCGTCTCGCTTTGGAAGCTTGACTGAATTTGTAGGTTTGATATATACTTTTGGAAAGTATATGATCAAGACCTAGGTATGATATATGCTTTTGGAAAGTATATGATCGATACCGACTCCCAATGATCGAATGAGAAACTTACTGATAAAACCATGAAGTAGACAGTATAAAGTTGATCGAATACTTCGGGTTTAGTCTGAGTCTTCCAGTATGCAGGATGTACAGGTATTAGGAATGCCTGAGGGTGATGTGATCATAAACGATTGTATAACCATGACGCTTCCATTCCTAGGGAGTGATGAAACGGGTCTGGATTTTAGTGACTCCTCTCAGTAGAGAAGTGATCTGATCTTGGTCCAAGTGTTGGACATTGATCTGAATGTGATTCAGATACAATGAGAAGATTAGATTTACGGTCTTGATTTAATCAAGCATCTATGGGAGGCCCGCGATCTGGATTTGAGATACGATCTCAATATCCATGTCACTATACGTGGAACAATACAATTGCCCTGTCCTTATCTCCAAGTATCTGCGGAGAAAGCGCATTATCCTTGAAGGAGTTCATGGATAATTCTATTGTTGATATATGTATCCGAGCATTGAGAAAATGGATAATTGAATGTGATTTAATTATCATGAGTAATATGAATTTGATTCATATTATAAAGAGAGTTATCTTAGATAATTAAATGAGATTTAATTATCAAAGATGTAAATAATGTGAATGTGATTCATATTATTTGGACACAAGAGAATAGAGATCCAAGATGATTAAATATGATTTAATTATCATGGATATGAATAATGTGGATAGCAATATCCATATTACTCATATATATATTATAAATGTGATTTATAATATATAAGAGAGAGCTATTTGTAATTTACATTTGTTAATTAAATGTTAATGTGAATTGGATTCACATTGGACATCAAATTGAAAATGTAATTTACATTTTGTTTTGGGTTGTGAATGTGATTCACAATTTTTCAATGGCATGATTGCAATGTTCACAAAATAAATTGGATTTATTTTTTGTGAAATAATTTGCAACAAAAGTTGTTGCAAAAAAATTGGAGATTACATAAAAGGTGAAATAGCCACCTTCCTAATGGAGGAGGGTGGACGGCCACCACTCCCATTAGGAAAGGGAGGCCGTCCCCCCTCTCCACATGGAAGGAGGCTATCTCTCCTTTCATTATCTCCATATATTGATGATTTAATTTTGTAATTAAATTGTGTTGATTTATCAACATATATTTTAAATTAAATTAATTGTTGTTGTGTTTTTAGCAACAAATCATGACCATTGAAAGAAACACAAATTGATGTGGACCATTGGATTTGTGTTGACACATGGATTGAGATCCATGGATCCCAAAACCCTATAAAAGGAGAGGCACCCCATTGCTCTTCTTTACACATAAGTTGAGGCAACAAATCTCTCTCTCTCTCATTCTCTCTACACGTCCTCTCTCCATCTCTCTCATGTGGCCGTCCACCATGGATGCCCTAAAGAGGTTCTCCATCACCGCGGCATCGTCGTTATGCTGCCCGATGGTTTGCTCGTGGATCTCCGTCTCCTTCGGTGCGCCCCGCTCGTGAAGAAGACATCGGATCTCGTGTGTCGAGATCAGGAGATCCGCCGCTTGGATCATCAACATGGATTGCGAGAAGCACGCGGTTCATCCCCGCGCTCGCAAGCGTCTCCTCCGTCGGATCGGACTTGAGACAGGAGGTCTCTTTGTTTAGAGACTCGATCGCAACCACGCTTCAAGAGGTAAACCTAATACTTGTTTGTGGTTTAGACGAAACGATCCGAGAAGTGTTCTTGGATCATGTGGTTTCGTCGCAAGAAAATTTTTTAATTTCCGCTGCATAGAACAACTAGTGCGACTAGTCGTTCTTCGTCGTATTCGATGCGACGCTCACGCTTCTGTGATGCGCTTGAGGATCTAACCATATTCTTCATGCCCTAGAGAGACTCTCCTTCGCCACAGCGTTGTCATTATGCTGCCTGATGGTTTGCTCATAGAACTCCATCTACTTCGGCGTGCCTTGCTCGTGAAGAAGACGTCGGATCTCGTGTGTCGAGATCAGGAGATCCACCGCTTGGATCATCAACATGGATTGCGAGAAGCACACGATTCATCCCCGTGCTCGCAAGCGTCTCCTCCGACGGATCGGACTTGAGACAGGAGGTCTCTTCATTTAGAGACTCGATCACAACCACGCTTCAAGAGGTAACCCTAATACTTGTTTGTGGTTTTGACGAAACGATCCGAGAAGTGTTCTTGGATCATATGGTTTCGTCACATGAAAAAATTTTAATTTCCGCTGCATAGAACAACTAGTACGACTAGTCGTTCTCCATCGTATCCGATACGACGATCACGCTTACGTGATGCGCTTGAGGATCTAACCATATCCTTCAAGTGGTACCAGAGCCAGGTTGGTGGTTTTGGATACGATCCATTAACCAAGGATGACTTGGGTTCATTAGGGCTTGCGAAAGTTTTCTTGCATTTCATTTTCGCATCTCTGTTTTGATATTATTTTCGGTACTGTTTAAATTATTTAAACACGAAAATAATAATTATATTTTGTTCTCCATTAAATAAGGAAACTGTAGGATCTGAGTTTGCGTGATTTCGTATGCTCAAGTTATGTTGATTTTAGTGAACATGTATCCACTGTTTCGAGGACTGCGAATCATGACGTAATTAAAATGTTAATTGCGGATTTGAAACACCTTGAAATGCGTGCAAATCACTTAGGTTCTGTTGTAATCAAGTTAGCAAACTTTAGGAACTTACTTTGCTTAATTTGGATTTAAATTGATTGAGATATTGTATTTTTTAGTAAGTGAGGGTCACTATTGGAAATACTTTCCTAATCAGGAACCTAGTGATTGTCATTAAATCAATTAATGAAATTAAAATGTTTAATTTCCTGGAATAATTATGCATAAATATTTGAGAAATATTTTACGATAATTATTTCCTTAAATGACATTGTCTTAACCAATATTTGATTAGATGTGATCTAGATCACTAATTGGTTACATGATCTACATGATCTACATTCCAACAAACTTGTTGCTTGAATAGGAATTGGGATTTGTTTAGCAAATCTCATTAAAATATTAATCAAAATTGTTTTGATTATTATTATATTGTATAATTTCGATTGAAGAACCGATGATCATCTCAAGTACAAAGTGATCTATTTTGCATTATCCTTTCCCGAGGTGGATATGATGTCTAGTCGGAGAGCATTGGGGTTGCGGGTTGCAAGTATGTGGTCCGTCCCACTCTCATCGGTACTGGCCATGACAACGGGTAGGGTTAGTATAATGCTTAAGAAATCATAATGTATTTCTAATTATTAAAATTTGAAATAATACGTATTTGAGATAATACCATAATTCAAGTAACAATAAAATGTTTGTTGGATATTAATTGGATCATTAATTTAATATGATTAGATTAATTGGATTCCAATTAAAATTAAAACTCTCTATTATGAATAGAGATGTTATCTCCCTTGGAAGAATTAATCATAATGGTTATGATTCATAGTGATTAATTAGAATTTGAATATGATATGGAGGATCACATAAGTGACATCCATGGTCTCCCGTCAAGGCGGAGGGTTCCGTCACCAGGGATTGTATGTAGGAGACGCATGTCCGAAATGACAGCTCCTGTACGCAAGCGCATCTGGATCGGGCTCTTTGCTTCTCAAAAGAGTAAGGACGTATATGTAGTGACCCCAATATCGAATCCTCATATTATTGGGGTGATATTGGATTGCTCATAGCGAGTTGTATTCCTGTTGACGGTTGGTTCAATTAATGACAGGTCAACATCACCTTAGGGGTGGTGGGCCCAGGTGTTAAAGACCGAATTGGGAATGCAAGTTGGACTTGCAAGGCGGAATGTGTTCCCGCTTCTTTTTATCGGAGTTGCAGATTCTCATATTATTGGGATGTAACAAAGATAGGGAAGGAGATCCCAGATCTTGCTGAGATATGATGGTAAGTATATCTCTTACATTGAAAGTGATTAAGGGAATGAACTTTCAGTGTTGACAAGGCAAGACAACTTTGATATGAAAATTCCTAAATCAAAGTAAAATATATATATATTTATATATTTATGCAAATTTCTTATTTCAGATAATCCTTCATTAAACCCACTCAATGTTATAGTCAATAATAACCAGTAAAATATCATGGATTAGACTCATGATCTAGATATTGTATTTGCAGTTGGACACATAATGTATGTGGTTGCAATGTGGAAGTTTCCTCATAATATTAAGGAATGATAATTAAATGGATAATAGGACTACAACCCTAGGATTTGTATGTCTCTGTAGTCTCGATCTCATCGGATGTACTTTGGAAGTGACATGTCGATGATGATCGCAATTGTCAAATAATCCTTATAAAATCAATGAAGATTTTCTGGCATACATATGCGCTCTTGACATCTAATCATTAGTGACATGGTTCTCTGCATCATGTAGAACGGTAGCTCTATAAGAGATGATGTATTCAAATTGTTTGAGTACCTACCTGAACCTTGTTGGACATGTGAGCCCACGGCAAGCCATTATGCAATAAATGTTATTGCGAATATCATTCCTTGATCTGAAATGAAGAATAAATAATTTGCATAATAGGTCCCTTGTACAATTAAGGTTATGTACCATGGCTATCTTAATGATCATATAGTTGTTGGTTCAATTACTGAATCATAGAGGCTGGTGCTTGGATGAATATCTAAGGGGTTAGATTGAGGACTCATCAAGCACCGTCAAATGATTGTTAAGATGTGATCTCCAGCCTGAGTAGGAGATGGCAATCCTTTCTCACATAGGCTGATATCTGACCGACCTCTTGATGCAGGTCCTCTGCATAGGAATAGAGATTCGGAGGAGTCAGATTAGTTAGGTCAAAGAGTTGACTTAATGAGATCGAGATAACCTAAGTCCTATGTTGAAAGCTGTCACAGCATAGGCACGCATCCTCTAACCGGAGACATATGTATTGCTATATGTCTGAGTATGTACATTTGGCAGACCAATAGGTTGATGACCTAACCAAGGTCTATACACCGGCGTGCTGATGTACATGTAAGGACATATAAGTAATACGATCTCTCAAAGGGATCATACAGGTTCATTACTGAACCGGAAGACATGAGCTCACTCATGAGATAATGGGAGGAATCAAATTCTGTGCACAGTCGTATCGCTTTGGAAGCTTGACTGAATTTGTAGGTTTGATATATACTTTTGGAAAGTATATGATCAAGACCTAGGTATGATATATGATTTTGGAAAGTATATGATCGATACCAAATCGTAATGATCAAATGAGAAACTTAGTGATCAAACCCTGAAGAAGACAATGTAAAATTGATCTTGATCTTCGGGTTGACCATGGGTCTTCCAGTATGCAGGATGTACAGGTATTGGGAATACCTGAGGGTGATGTAATCATAAACGATTGTATATCCATGATGCTTCCATTCCGAGGGAGTGATGAAACAGGTCTAGATTTTAGTAACTCCTTCAAGTAGAGAAGCAATCTTATCTTAGTCCAAGTGTTGGACATTGGTCTGAATGAGATTCAGATTCAATGAAGATTAGATTTGCGGTCTTGATTTAATCAAGCATCTGTGGGAGGTTCGTTCAATATGGATTTGAGATAAGATCTCAATATCCAAGTCACTATACGTGGAATAATACAATCGCCCTGTCCTTATCTCCAAGTATCTGCGGAGAAAGCACATTATTCCTGAAAGGGTTCAAGAATAATTCATTTGATGAAATGCATATCCAAGCAAGAAGGACTTGATGATTAAATGAGATTTAATTATCAAGCATAATATGAATGAGATTCATATTGTGAGAATTATTATCTAAGATAATTAAATGGGATTTAATTATCAAGGATTAGAGAATGTGGATAATATTATCCATAATATTTGTGTATTATAAATATGATTTATAATATACATATATTGAAGAGAGAGAGAAACTATGTAAATAGCATTTGTTAATTATTAATGTGAATTGGATTCACATTAAGTAATTAATTGGAAATGTAATTTACAATTAATTTGGGTTGTGAATTTGATTCACATATTTTTCAATGGCATGATTGAAACATTCACAAATTAATTTGGAATTAATTTTGTGGATAATTATATGATAATAGTTATCACAAATTATTAAGAGATAATATGATGTAATAAAAAGGAGATAATAAGCCACCATTTTTGGGAGGCTACATTATCTCCATTTTATTATCTTGATAAATCTCTTAACTAATTTATTTGTGTTAAATTAAAAATGTGTTGATAATGTTGCAACATATATTTAATTTAATTATAAATAAATGTTGTTCGTTTTAACGAACAACAATCATAGCCATTGATTTTACATAGACCAAGCCTGGCTGTTGGATCTATGTGTCCCATGGATTGAGATCCATTGGATCCTAAACTAATATAAAAAGGAGGGATAGGGTAGCCTTTCTAAATATATCATTAAGAGTTGTACAAGGTTACAACTCTCTCTCTCTCTCTCTCATATTCTCGCCCTCTCTCTTTCTCTCCTCCAAAAGATGGCCGTCCATCTTGTGTTGAGAAAGGAGAGACTCTCGGCTTCTTCTTCGACGACTCGAGGATCTACTTCTTCTTTGGAGTTTCTTACTCTAAAGGAAGATGAAGGATTTTGTTTGACGAAATCAGGAGATACATTGCTTGGATCTTCATCGAGGATTGCGGGAAGGACGCGACTCATCATCGTGCCCACAAGTGCATTCTTCGTTGATCGGACTTGAGACAGGAGGATCTCTACTTTGGGATCTTGCGATCACAACCACGCTTCAAAAGGTATTCCTTGTACTTTGTGGTTTGAGGAAATGATCGAGAAGTGTTCTTGTGATCATGTGATTTCATCTTTTGTTTTAATTTTGTTAATTTCCGCTGCATCTAGCGACTAATGCGACTAGTTGCTCCGATTGCATACGATGCGATTGACACGCTTCCGTGATGCGCTTAAAGATTCTCAATATCCTTCAAGTGGTATCAGAGCCAGGTTGAATAAGGTTTTGGATATGATCCATAGACCTTAGACGATTAGGTTCTTGAAAGGGTTGCGAAATTTTTACTGCATTTCAATTTTCGCACCTCTGCCCAATTGAATTTTTCAGTACTGTTTAAAATGTTTAAACACGAAATTTTCAATTGGATTTTGTTTCCCATTAATTAAGGAAACCATATGAATTGAGTTTGTGAATTTTGGACTTCATTTGCTCTAGATATGGCATTTTGAATATGCATATATCCACTGTTGCAGGAACTGCATATTTAAACGTAATTAATGAGATAATTACGGTTTTAATCTGCATCGAAATACGTGAATTATCACTTGGATTCTTTAATAAATCAAATAGGCAATCTTTGGAAACAGAGTTTTCATTTTTTGGATTTAAATTGATCAAGATAAGTTAATTTTAGTGATTGGGGGTCACTGCTGGAAATTAACATTTTTTGATCTTGAACCTTGTGATAAGTCATTCAATTATCATGATGAATATTAATTGTTAATTTTCTGGAATAATTAGTGATAAATATTTGTGAAATATTTAAAGAGATAATTATTTCATTGAATGAAATTTGCCTAAACCACAATGATGAGATGTTAGATCTTGATCTTTGGCTTCATCAACAAACATTGATTTCATGAAAACCATAGTTTATCCTACAATAGTTGTAGGACAACATTTACATGAAAAACCCTCTTGCTTGAATAGGATTGGGGATTTGTTTAGCAAATCTCCTTATAATATAATCAAAATTGTTTCGATGTATATTATATGGTATAATTTCGGTTGAAAAAAACCGATGAGCATCTCAAAGTACATGATGATCTATCTGGTATTGTCCTTTCCCAAGGCAGATGTGGTGTCTAGTCGGAGAGCATTGGGGTCGCGGGTTGCAACGTATGTGGTCCGTCCCACTCTCGTTGGTACTGGCCATGACAGCGGGTATGGACTGTATAATTATTAAAATTCGAATAATATGTACTTTGAGAATATACCTACTATTCAAGTAAAAGACATGTTTGTTGATTGATGATTGGATTAATGATTAATTTAATGTGATTAAATAATTATATCCAATAAACACTCTATTATGAATAGATGTGTAATTCCCTTGGAAGAATTAATTATGTGAATATGATTCACGATAATTAATTACAATTTGAATATGAGGTGGAGGATCACATAAGTGACATCCATGGTCTCTCGTTAAGGCAAAGGATTCCGTCGCCAGTTGCTGTATATAGGAGACGCATGTTCGAAGTGACAGATCCTATATATGATTTAATTGGATCGGGTTCTTTGCTTCTTGATAAAACACAAAATCGGCCCTTTAAGAGTGCGAAATTAGCACTTGGAGTTGTCGTAGCAGTCGGGCCAATTCAGGCTCATCAAAATGAACATCTCATGTAAATGTGTATATGATAGATCAAAATGAGATGATCATAATTCATTTTTTTATTTTACTTGGCAAGAAACCAAGGTCGAACTCAGGGAGACGAGCCTCTCTCATATTAATCGGATTTCCATTTATTTAACTCAGTGATGAGTTGAAGTCAATATAGGTCAAAGTATGCAAAAAGGCAGAACAATGCAAGAACAATAAAGTAAACATGCATTTTTATTATAAATTTTTATTATGCCATAGATGCAATGAAGATACATCACAGATATGCCCTAGATCAAGATGATGAGCCAATAAAACCATAAGTTAATTTCAGATGAAATGGTATGACAGAATCAATTTGAACAAGGCAGAAATTAAGAAATTAGAGACACATGGCTATAGAATAATACATCAAAATTCATTGTGTCCAAAACAACAATTAAGCATGCCATTAGAAAGATCATCAAACCAGCTTTAAAATGAAACTGAAATCAAATCAATTGGACATACGTAGCTCAAGATATGCATAAAGGAAAGCAAGGGCATAACTGAAAGAAAACATGAAAAGATAACTACAAAAAGGTCCCTGGGAGGGATTAAAATTCCATAAAAATAAAGCGTGAATCCTTTCCTGTAAATACACCAAATGCGCGGGGACCTTTTTGCAATATTGAAGAATTCTGTGGGCTCCTCTGCAAATTTCCCAGAGTAACACGTGCGATGCACGTGCTATCCAGGCTTGGAGACAAGCTCGGCAGAGGTTCGGTGTAGCTTCGGCTAGGCTCGGCTGAGGCTCGGACTCGCTGCAGGCTCGGGGTAGGTTCGGACGTCCCAAGCCTGGAGGCTCGGAGGCTGAGGCTCGGTGAAGCCTCTGGCATCGCCACGTGGCTGAATGTTGGCCCTTGGGTCGTGATGATCCAAGGGTTACTGGTGAAAGCGCCCCTGGGTGACGTGGCTGCTTCTAAGCCATCAGATCTTCGAGGATCCGATGGCTCCTGGACCGACGACCAAGCGCTACGTGGCTGCACAAAGGCCGTTGGATCGAGACGATCCAACGGTTGCTGGAGAAGACATGCGTGGTCGAATCTGCATCGTCAGATGAAGATCATCCAACATCACCTGTTCCTTAGTCATCCTCCGCAGCTGGCGGTGCTTCTGGAGCTCCAGCGAAGGAGCTCCAGCTCCGCCGCTCTTCCTTGGCCATGATGGAGCTCGCCCGATGCTCTTGAGATGTTGTCGATGAAGATGGAAGCTCGGGCAAGGTGTCAAGTATCTCAGCTTGGCCCATCAGAATGCTGATGATGAGAACGATGGTTCCGAAGTCGGGTCTGATGATCCTCTGGCCATTGAAGGCTTTGGCTATCCTACAGTTTTAGTCCGTAGCAGAAGCTTTGGGTTTCATGAAGGGGAGTGGAGTGAGAGCTCGACGAGCGGAGAAGGCGAGAGCTCAGAGCTCCTCCGCCGCGAGGGCGGAGGAGGTGGGTCGGAGGTGGCTGAGGGTTTGGAGGAAGGAGGAGGTGAGCGAAAAGGGTGCGCGTGAAAGGGGAAGGAGCTGCGAAGCTCGAGAGATGATAATGGAGGGTGAAGGTGGCCGAAGAGGCCTAGTTGAATCGAAGAAAAGTAAACAAAATGCAGAGGGAGGTCAGAGGTGTTTACCTTGTCGGAGGCAGAGCGAGGGGCATGGGTTGGGGATTCAGAAGGTCCCCGGGTCGTCGCTGGACATGGTCAGTCAGTCCACGCAGCTCGGGCGGTCGTGATTGCACCGCAGCTCTGCCATGGAGGTCGGAGGATCTCACCGAGGGCGACGGTCATCGTCGCTCGATCCAGCCACCTCCCCCTGTCACTGGGAGGTGGCGGAGGGCTGGGCCGTGCCCCGCGTAAAGGTGGATGGGTTGTAATGGTAAGGGAGGCGGTGTATTTGAAGGGGAAGGTGGCCGGTCATGGAGGTTGTCGATGTGGTTCGTGAGGGGATTGTGGGGCGACTGAGATGAGTTCGTGGATCGTAGAGTTATGCACGGGGTAGAGGGATGATGGGGGAAGACTGTGAGGCGGATGGCGAATTGAGATGATGGCTGGAGTGGCGAAGAAAATAGGAAGGGGGAGAGGTTTGCGTGAGCTGGAGAAAGTGGGAAGAGAGGGGGGTATGGAGGTAGACGACGGAGCCTGACCGTTGGATCTGGAGATCCAACGGCTGCCACTTGAGCGCTGAAGAGCGGCACAGATTTAATCTGGGCAATGCGAATTGAAGGGCATCGATGGTGCCACTCGTCGGATCGAAAGGGAGGCGCTAAAGGACGTCGATGATCAGAAGTTAGGGTTGATCGAGCGGTTAGGAACATATAGCGGATTGAGCGGCTCAGATCAGGTCCAGGGCGAAGTGATCAAAGGGCTGCAGAGCAGCCACGTGTCATGATGAGGTAGCGGCGCGAACGGACGATGGTGATGGCCTTAGGTTTGATGATCGAAGGGCTGATAATCAAAGCGTCAGTGGACGGCAGTGATCAAAGAGATGAGGTTGCGATCGAGCGGTCTTCAAAGCGCCACGCGGCGTGCTCTGGTGAGAGCGCTAACGTGGGGTACAGATAGGATGTGGGAGTAGATCTGATGGCTAGAGATCGAGGCGTGCGTGGAAAGGACACAGCCGTTGGATCAAGAGGTGATCCGACGGCCAAGGATGCAGACGGATAAGGCAAAGAGGGTGGGCCACGTGGCGCCCCCAGAATGGGCCACGTGGCCCAATCAGATTATTCAGAAGGTATTTTTTATTTTTGAGGCTTAATTTGGTCGAATTTGAGAAAACTCAAAACATGAAAGTTGTAGATCTTGATGAGATCTACAAGTTTTATGTTGACCAAAACTGGAGATGAAATCAAACAAGGACCCGAAATATTTTTGAAGTTTTTTTAAGGTTAAAAATACCACGAATTTTTATTTTGCCATTTTTTGTGGTTTTTTAGTTTATTTGAGACTCTGATAATTACAAGACATTAACTGGGTTTTATTGACACTAAGCTTAAGCAAGGGGGTTAATAATGGGAAATTATGATGATGAAATCGAGTTTCATCACCCCCCTATACTTAAACCATGCTCGTCCTCGAGCATCAAAAAGAATGACTAAGTTGGATTAACCCCCTTGTGCATGTTAATACAAGATCCAATCTGCTCAAGTCGACTTAATTTTAGAGATCCAAAATTCTTGAGTTCAACCCAGCCTTAATCAAGAGGTACCCAATTCCTCTAATTCTCTAGACTCTCTCTGATGTACATATAATCTAAAGGATATGACATTTAGTGTTGACCGCAATTCTGAGCGTAGAGTCAAATCTTCACCCAAAGTCTTGGTCCGAGAAATTCTCCTAAGGACCCAATCCTCAACACTAGGGAATAAATCTAATCTTGCATTCAGTCTACCGTCTCTTTAGTTGTCAGACTTAGAAAATGTAGATGGCAGGCCAGTCATGGAGGGTATAGGATTGTGTCATTTCTTCTCTCCCTCTCATTGGAACAAGGATTCTCTCTAGTGCCTTTTACGCAACACATTTTTTGGTGTCAATCAGTGTGTCCGTTAAGAGAAGTTAGAGCCGTCTGCACTTATTTTCCTGGGAGTACACCGGGGTGTGTCTTTTTTGAGTACCTATCGTACGTTCGACACCCAAACTTGTAGCATTTACGATGCAGAGCCCTTTTTTGGTGCAAGCCCGACTCCTGGTCCTAATAGCGGTGGTCCAAGTGGACACTTTGAAAAGTTTGGGAGCGCTCACCTTTGGTGGAAGCTCTTTGATATTTGACTTTGTGGAATGAGAGCTTTTCTTTGAATTTCATTGACTTGTATAATTTTTGGCTATCTCCACTGCTTTTACCAAGAGTTGGCGCACACTGATCAACATTTTTTCATTATATTTCACACCCAGGCACTTAGGCCAATATCAAGAGATTAGTATAAGAACCAAGTTCTCATACTGGCTAAATTGTTGACACTCAGGTTTCATGAAGACTTCAAAGATTTTATCCCATCCTCGAGCATCATTAGATCAAATCTAGACTCGAATCCCTCATCCCAATTCCTCATGTGAAAAGTCAACTTATCTCAATCAAAAACCGCAGTCGTGCATGTGATGTGCTGATCACATTCTTTTTGTCTAAGACTAAGCATGGAATATAGCATGCAAATCTAGAGGCCTAGGGTAATGTGGATGATTAAGTCTATGACCCTGATGGCTAAGGCTGGTTAACCTAAAAATCTCAAAGACCTCAAAAATCAAGCTTCCTTGAACATTCCAGATCTAGGGCGAAAGTGTAAGTGTAGAGGTTTAATCCAACTCCTTCATTCAAAAACATTTTTTTTAATTTTTTTCTCATTTTTATGGGTTTTAATTTAGAGTTAAAACACATGTTAGACTCAACTTTCCTCGATAAAAGACTTTCAAAACCATGTCACACAAAATAAAAGATTTTCAAAACATTTTTCAAAAAGATTTTTCAAAACAAGAGAAACTCATTTTTCAAATCGTTTTCTAAAATATTTTTATCAAAAATAGTGTAACATAGTATCGAAAAACTGTGAAATCATTTGAGTTCTCTTACTCCAAAGAATTTTACTTTAGCCAAAAAGTTTTAAATTTTTCAAATTTTTCAGATTATAGCTAAAGTAAGTAAATTGTATATACGGTATACCCCCCTATCCTTAAACTTTGCTATGTCCTCATAGCACTAGATGATACAAGTCCATAGGTCCATTTAAGTACAGAGAAATATACGGGAGCTAAGAGGGGCTCCCCCTATACTTAGGTTAGAAATAACCTAAGTATAAAGGCCAGGAAAGATGAGTAGAGAAAATCACAGAGACTCGGGTCCCCCCTATACTTAGGCTGAGATTAGCCTAAGTATAAAGATGGAATTTGATGTTGGGAGGGTCCCAAGGGGAACGAAGAAGAAGGATAGATTACAAGTGAGCGGTTTTGAATCTGTGGAGATGTATGGAGTAACTAAGGTTATGGGGTGTGTGTCGCAACAAACAAGGCTCAATCAAGCAAGCAAGACCCTTAAATTCACCAACTCACACATGAAACCAACCGAAGTTGGTTGTTTATCTAGCCGGTTTTATTGGTGATAAAACATTAGTTATTTACGTGGAGAAAAAAGGTGAAGTGAAAACTAATGCGTAAGCGAGGGTATTGCTCTCCCAAAACCGAAGTTTTACTCCATTTTAGGTTGACTTGCAATTAACAGTCCCAATTTTATTCAAAGTTATCACTGAATTAAGGTTAGCCCGAAATCAAGCAATCATCATCTACCATTCATTCCCATTTTCCATTAATCCTAGGTGATCACGCCAGGAAAAAGAAACCGAGAAAAGCTGTGTATTCGATAAAAACCACGATCTAGGCTAAGCGAGAAATCATGCAGTGATTTGGCAATAAATCTGTGAAAAACTTGGGCCGTTTTGAAAACCGAAATCGATATGTATGCAAGTCGATAAAAGCCGCATCTAATCATGCATCTATTAGCGGTGAATGATTTTCATTAAATTTTAGCTAAGTGAAGCGAGATTAGGTGCGTCTAAATTTAAAGTGTGTCCTAACCTACGAGCAAGCACGTAAAAGATAAAAAAGAAAACCGCTCAAAGAGCTGCGTGCCTGGTCCTAAGTCGACACTCAAGTGGGGACGATCCCCACACAACCACGATCGTTCGATTACAACCGCGAGCCTTCAATCGAAGACCGCTGTAAATGACGAATTTATTACATGACATGCAAAAAAATAAAATGCGAGACATTTTTTTCTCTCTATTTGCTCCACGTAAGTTTTGCGGCTCCTCGCAGCGGGAAGCTTCTTGCTCCTCGCCTCCTGGATCCGTCAAGGGCCCTGCCACAAAAGCAACGGTTAAAGATCAAATAAGAAGAAAAGATTTTATAATGCAGATTAGATGAACAATTTTGTATAAAATGAACACTTAATAAAAAAAACAAAATTCCAGAAAATATGAGAAATGAGCCGTGTCCCCGGCAACGGCGCCATTTGATAAACCGCAAAATCGGCCCTTTAAGAGTGCGAAATTAGCACTTGGAGTTGTCGTAGCAGTCGGGCCAATTCAGGCTCATCAAAATGAACATCTCATGTAAATGTGTATATGATAGATCAAAATGAGATGATCATAATTCATTTTTTTATTTTACTTGGCAAGAAACCAAGCTCGAACTCAGAGACACGAGCCTCTCTCATATTAATTGAATTTCCATTTATTTAACTCAGTGATGAGTTGAAGTCAATATAGGTCAAAGTATGCAAAAAGGCACAACAATGCAAGAACAATAAAGTAAACATGCATTTTTTTATAAATTTTTATTATGCCAGAGATGCAATCAAAATACATCACATATATGCCCTAGATCAAGATGATGAGCCAATAAAACCATAAGTTAATTTCAGATTAAATGGTATGACAGAATCAATTTGAACAAGGAAGAAATCAAGAAATTAGAGACACATGGCTATAGAATAATACATCAAAATTCATTGTGTCCAAAACAACAATTAAGCATGCCATTAGAAAGATCATTAAACCAGCTTTAAAATGAAACTGAAATCAAATCAATTGGACATACGTAGCACAAGATATGCATAAAGGAAAGCAAGGCATAACTGAAAGAAAACATGAAAAGATAACTACAAAAAGGTCCCTGGGAAGGACTAAAATGCAATAAAAATAAAGCGTGAATCCTTCCCTGTAATATACCAAACGCGTGGGGACCTTTTTGCAATATTGAAGAATTCTGTGGGCTCCTCTACAAATTTCCCAGAGTAGCACGTTCGATGCACGTGCTATCCAGGCTTGGAGACAAGCTCGACAGAGGTTCGGTGTAGCTTCGGCTAGGCTCGGCTGAGGCTCAGATTCGCTGCAGACTCGGGGTAGGTTCGGACGTCCTACGCCTGGAGGCTTGGAGGTTGAGGCTCGGTGAAGGCTCTGGCGTCGCCACGTGGCTGAATGTTGGCCCTTGGATCGTGATGATCCAAGGGTTACTGGTGAAAGCGCCCCTGGTCGACGTGGCTGCTTCTAAGCCATCAGATCTTCGAGGATCCGATGGCTCCTGGACCGACGACCAAGAGCTACGTGACTGCACAAAGGCCGTTGGATCGAGAAGATCCAACGGTTGCTGGAGAAGACGTGCGTGGTCCAATCTGCGTCGTCAGATGAAGATCATCCGACGGCACCTGTTCCTTCGTCATCCTCCGCAGATGGCGGCGCTTCTGGAGCTCCTGCGAATGAGCTCCAGCTCCGCCGCTCTTCCTTGGCCATGATGGAGCTCGCCCGATGCTCCTGAGATGTTGTCGATGAAGATGGAAGCTCGGGCAAGGTGTCAAGTATCTCAGCTTGGCCCATCGGAATGCTGATGATGAGAACGATGGTGCCGAGTCGGGTCCGATGATCCTCCGGCCATTGAAGGCTTTGGCTATCCTGCAGTGTTAGTCCGTAGCAGAAGCTTTGGGTTTCATGAAGGGGAGTGGAGTTAGAGCTCGACGAGCAGAGAAGGTGAGAGCTCAGAGCTCCTCCGCCGCGAGGGCGGAGGAGGTGGGTCGGAGGTGGCTGAGGGTTTGGTGGAAGGAGGAGGTGAGCGAAAAGGGTGCACGTGAAAGGGGAAGGAGCTGCGAAGCTCGAGAGGTTATAATGAAGGGTGAAGGCGGCCGAAGAGGCCTAGTTGAATCGAAGAAAAGTAAAACAAAATGTAGAGGGAGGTCGGAGGTGTTTACCTGGTCGGAGGCGGAGCGAGGGGCTTGGGCTGGGGATTCAGAAGGTCCCCGAGTCGTCGCTGGACATGGTCAATCGGTCCATGCAGCTCGGGCAGTCGCGATGGCGCCGCAGCTCCACCATGGAGGTCGGAGGATCTCACCGGGGGTGACGGTCGTCGTCGCTCAATCCAGCCACCTCCCCCTGTCACTGGGAGGTGGCGGAGGGCTGGGCCGTGCCCCGCGTAAAGGTGGATGGGCTGTAACGGTGAGGGAGGCGGTGTATTTGAAGGGGAAGGTGGTTGGTCATGGAGGTTGTCGACGTGGTTCGTGAGGGGATTGTGGGGCGACTGAGATGAGTTCGTGGATCGTGGAGTTAGGCGCGGGGTAGAGGGATGATGGGGGAAGACTGTGAGGCGGTTGGCGAATTGAGATGATGGCTGGAGTGGCGAAGAAAATAGGAAGGAGGAGAGGTGTGCGCGAGCTGGAGAAAGTGGGAAGAGAGGGGGGTCTGGAGGTAGACGACGGAGCCTGACCGTTGGATATGGAGATACAACGGCTGCCACTTGAGCGCTGAAGAGCGGCGTAGATTTAATCTGGGCGATGCGAATCGAAGGGCATCGATGGTGCCAAGCGTCGGATCGAAAGGGAGGCACTAAAGGACGGCAATGATCAGAAGTTAGGGCTGATCGAGCGGTTAGGAACAGATAGCGGATTGAGAGGCTCAGATCAGGTCCAGGGCGAAGTGATCAAAGGGCTGCAGAGCGGCCACGTATCATGATGAGGTAGCGATGCGAACGGACGACGGTGATGGCCTTAGGTTTGATGATCGAAGGGCTGATAATCAAAGCGTCAATGGATGACAGTGATCAAAAAGATGAGGTTGCGATCGAGCGGTCTTCAAAGCGCCACGTGGCGTGCTCTGGTGAGAGCGCTAACGTGCGGTACAGATCGGATGCAGAAGTAAATCTGATGGCTAGGGATCGAGGCGTGCGTGGAAAGGACACGGCCGTTGGATAAAGAGGTGATCCGACGGCCAAGGATGCAGGCAGATAAGGCAAAGAGGGTGGGCCACGTGGCGCCCCCAAAATGGGCCACGTGGCCCAATCAGATTATTCAGAAGGTATTTTTGATTTTTGAGGCTTAATTTGGCAGAATTTGAGAAAACTCAAAACATGAAAGTTGTAGATCTTGATGAGATCTACAAGTTTCATGTTGACCAAAACTGGAGATGAAATAAAACAAGGACCTGAAATATTTTTGATGGTATTTTTAAGGTTAAAAATACCACGAATTTTTATTTTGCCATTTTTTTGTGGTTTTTTAGTTTATTTGAGACTCTGATAATTACAGGACATTAACTGGGTTTTATTGACACTAAGCTTAAGCAAGGGGGTTAATAATGGGAAATTATGATGATGAAATCGAGTTTCATCACTTCTCGAAAGAGTAAGGCCGTATACGTAGTGACCCCAATATCGGGTCCTCATATTATTGGGGCGATATTGGATTGCGTATAGCGAGTATTAAGCATGTTGACGGTTGGTTCAATTAATGACGGGTCAACATCATCTTAGGGGTGGTGGGCCCGGGTGTTAAAGACCGAATTGGGAAATGCAAGTTGGACTTGTAAGGCGGAATGTGTTCCCGCTTCTTTTTATCCGAGTTGTAGGTTCTCATATTATTGGGATGCAACGAAGATAGGAAAGGAGATCCCAGATCTTGCTAGAGATATAATGGTAAGAATATCTCCTACATTAAAAGTGATTAAGGGAATGAACTTTTAGTGTTGACAAGGCAAGACAACTTTGATATAAAAAATTCCTAAATCAAAGTAAAATATGTATATATAATATATATACCCTTATCCAAATTTCTTGTTTCAGATAATCCTTCATTGAACCCACTCAATGTTATACTCAATGATAACCAGTAAAATATCATGGATTGGACTCATGATCCAGATATTGTACTTGCAATTGAACACATAATGTATGTGGTTCCGATGTGCAAGTTTCCTCAACATAATGAGGAATAACAATTAAATAAGACAATAAGACATCACCTTAGGGTTTGTATGTCTCTATAGTCTTGATCTTTCATCAAGTGTACTTTGGAAGTGACATGTCAATGGTGATCGTAATTGTCGAATAATCCTTGCAAAATATAAGAAGATGTTCTGGCATACATATGTGCTCTAGACATTTAATCATGAATGACATGGTTCTCTGCATTATGCAGAATGGTGGCTCGAAAGAGATGATGTATTCAAAATGTTTGAATACCTACCTGAACCTAAGTCTCTAAGAGTTAAGATGTATGTAGATATGATGAGTGTCATCATTCTACTATCTATACTCAAGTCATTCATGAAGCTTCATGATATTCATATTGTATGAATTTAATGAAGCATGTATAAATGTTGAAATGCTCTTACGTTGAATTCTTTTGAATTTAACATATGAGATCCTTAGTCTTAAGCAATGGTTGTTTATAGATTAAGAGAGCACAGTGGAAGCATGGGTCAGAACCTAGTAAGAAGGAAAGTCAAAGAGTTGACCTACTTCTGTGACTTCCATATGACATCCAAAGAATTGGATGAATGCCAATACTGCAATAAGTTGATGTGTTGATAGTATGACTATCAAATCTGTCTAAAATCCTTGGTGAAGGACTCGGATAGAGCATCAGAATAATCTATATATAATCATTGACTCTGACTTTCTTATTTCATAAGATAAAGTCTGACAATTGTATCCTAATCTTCTAATGACATTTGCAATTGGTTGCATATATATATTAGAACATTAGAAATTAGATCTTAAGGTTTAATAGTCATCTACATGGATATTGATGTAATTGTTGGAGCAATAGACTTCATATTCTCAGTGGGAGAGCCCTTAGTCTTGGAGAATGTCTCTATGACCTAGATATTAGAATACACTCATTGTTTATTTCTAAATGTTGGAAATAAACATGAATTTTGAGATAGAACTATCATAAAGAGTTATGATGGATATATTTCAGATAGTAATCTAACATCTAGTGGACTCTACAAAATTGGAAAATTAATGAATGGTTCATTAAGATTTCTAATACTGAAAATCAAACCTTATAAGATCTATAGGAGGATGAAGATCATTTGACAATGATCTGACATCAAGTTTTGGACATTTGTCTGTTGATGAGATCAATAGACTAGTAAGATATCAAACTTTAGAATGTCTAAAAAAATTTCAAATCTTACATACTTGTGAATATTGTATTCAAAGTAAAATATCCAATACACCCTTCCGTGGGAATGGTGTTAGATGTCGAGGTATTCAAAATCTCATACATATTGATGCATGTAGATCATCTATATCATAATAAACATTATGGATATGTGATATCTATTGATGATTATGTATGATATGAGATTTCTTCTCTTCACCTAAGAAACCTTTGAAATGTTCAAAGATTTCACAATTTTGGTTTAGAACCAAAGTTTGAAGAAATATGAAATGAATTTGATCTAACCTAGGTAGCTTGTACCTGTTAGATAAAAAATTCAAAGAATACCTTATGAAGATATGAATATCATTTTTTTCTCACTCCTCCTGATAAACCTGAACTCAATAGAGTTGTAGGGAGATACAATTGGATCATGTGTGACATGATTTGATCAATGATGAATTTTTAGCATAATTTTCTCTTAGTTTCTAGGTATATATGTGTAGTAGAGACTACAATATATATCCTTAATAAGGTTCCATGCATGTAAGATGGAATCTAGCACTTGAAAGTGCTACTTCATTAGGAAAATAAAGGATGGTATTGGATACCTACTTTATGACCTTGCGATTCTTAAAAGATCTCATTTCTGAGAATGTGATTCTTGGAGGATTGAGACTCTTGAGAATCAAGATGAAAATGAAGTGAAGGAACTAATTTAATCTTGAGATGACAATGAGGCTCTTGAAATCAAAAACTAAGAGGATAATTAAAGATGAAACATTAATACCTCTTCAAATGAGTTAGAAGATGTATTCCATGTGTCAGTTAAGTCTGAGAGTGATCGGACTTCATGTGATGAAGCTCCTAAAGATCATGACATGGAAAGATGGATATTAGCAATAAAGTATAAAGCAGACTTCATATACAAAGTGTTGTATATGGACCCTCGAGGATCCACCTATAAGGGTTAGACCCATTACGGTGTAAATGGATCTTCAAGAGAAGAGGGAACCTGATGAGAAGGTAGAGACTTTCAAAGATCGGAGCCATGAGCTATACACTGGAAGAGAAGACATTGCTTGCAATGAGACTTGCTCTTCGGTAACCATGCTTAAAATCATAAGAATATTGCTAACCTTAGCTACACAACTTGACTATTGCATCTTCAAGATGTAAGTCAAGATTGCATTCCTCTAAAGAATACCCCTCTGAGGATATTCACATGAAGTAGCCCCAGGGCTTCATGTTTGGGGAAAGTAAGGAGTGAAAGCTAAAGAAATCCATCTGTGGACTCAAATAAGCTTCTTGTTGATGGAATATAAGATTTGATGACATTATAAATGTTATGATTTCAAATAGAATCTTGATGAACCATGTGAAGCTTAGTGGGAGTGCCATTGTGTTCATCGTGCTAAATGTAGATAATATCCTAATCATTTGGAATGATATAAGGATGATAATAAGTGTTTTATATTCTGGCTGTTCCATACCTTGAGAAATGATCTCAAGAATACATCTTAGATCTTAGTTCTGAAGTTGTTCAGAAGCAAAGAAAAGAGGGTATTGGGACTGTCACATTTGTAGTACACCTTGGATATATTCCATTCTTGGAAATTCCAAGAAAGTCTTCCTTCCTTTGAGATTTGGTACTGACCTATCTAAAGGGATAGCACCTCAAAGAGTTGAGGAAGTGAATGCTAGAACTGCTTGCACTTGTGCATCAATTACGAGAAGCTAAGTGTATGCTAGATGTGTACAAAAGCCAGATATCTGTCATGCAGTGGGAGTAGTAAATTGTTACTAATCCTACTATGGAGATAGAATACTTGGTTGCAGTAATAATAACATCTTCAAAGATGGCAAGGCTTTAGAGATAGTGATCTCTAAGTCTTATCTTCAAGAAATTAAGACTTTTAGATAGAGATCTAAAAGGTCTTAACTGCGAATACCTTAGGAGATAGAGATCTCCAGGAATAAGGGTATTCTGATAAGGATTATGGAATTACTGGTTATAATAGTTATTGAGCAACAGTGTCGAGGACACAGTAACTGCTTTGACTAGGTTGGGTATTGGTTGCATTAGATGCAACATTCGCATTGGATGCGAGTACTGTTACTGGGGATATGCAAGTGTCGTAAAAGGACTTGGCGTAGTCTTGCGAGAACAGAGTGACTGATCAGCTTGCCTAGCTATTTTCAAATAGTTTATGATTGTCACATGAATATGGGTTTAAATGATTAGCCCATTAATGGCTCATTGGGCTAGTGGGAGATTGTTGGACATGTGAGCCCACGACGAGCCATTATTCAATAAATGTTATTGCGAATATCATTCCCTGATCTGAAATGAAGAATAAATAATTTGCATAATAGGTCCATCTGTACAATTAGGGTTATGTACCATGGCTATCTAATTGATCATACAACTGTTGGTTCAATAATTGAATCATAGAGGTTGGTGCTTGGATGAATATCTAAGGGGTTAGATTGAGGAATCATCAAGCACCGTCAAATGATTGTTAAGATGTGATCTCCGGCCTGAGTAGGAGATGGCAATCCTTTCTCACATAGGCTGATATTTGACCGACCTCTTGATGCAGGTCCTCCGCATAGGAATAGAGATTCGGAGGTGTCAGATTAGTTAGGTGAAAGAGTTGCCTTAATGAGATCGAGATAACCTAAGTCATATGTTGAAAGCTGTCACAGCATAGGCACGCATCCTCTGACCGGAGACAGATGTATTGCTATATGTCTGAGTATGTACATTTGGCAGACCAATAGGTTGATGACCTAACCAAGGTCTATACACCGGCGTATTGGTGTACATGTAAGGACATATGAGTAATACGATCGCTCATAGGGATCATACAGGTTCACTACTGAACCGGAAGACATGAGCTCACTCATGAGATATTGGGAGGAATTAAATTCCATGCACGGTCATCTCGCTTTGGAAGCTTGACTGAATTTGTTGGTTTGATATATACTTTTGGAAAGTATATGATCAAGACCAAGGTATGATATATGCTTTTGGAAAGTATATGATCGATACAAAATCCCAATGATCAAATGAGAAACTTAGTGATCAAACCCTGAAGAAGACAGTGTAAAATTGATCTTGATCTTTGGGTTGGCCATGGGTCTTCCAGTATGAAGGATGTACAGGTATTGGGAATACTTGAGGGTGATGTGATCATAAACGATTGTATATCCATGACGCTTCCATTCCGAGGGAGAGATGAAACAGGTCTGGATTTTAGTAACTCCTTCCAGTAGAGAAGCAATCTTATCTTAGTCTAAGTGTTGGACATTGGTCTGAATGAGATTCAGATTCAATGAAGATTAGATTTGCGGTCTTGATTTAACCAAGCATCTGTGGGAGGTTCGTTCGATCTGGATTTGAGATAAGATCTCAATATCCAAGTCACTATACGTGGAATAATACAATCGCCTTGTCCTTATCTCCAAGTATTGGCGGAGAAAGCACATTATTCTTGAAAGGGTTCAAGAATAATTCATTTGATGAAATGCATATCCAAGCAAGAAGGACTTGATGATTAAATGAGATTTAATTATCAAGCATAATATGAATGATATTCATATTGTGAGAATTATTATCTAAGATAATTAAATGAGATTTAATTATCAAGGATTAGAGAATGTGGATAATAGTATCCATACTATTTGTGTATTATAAATATGATTTATAATATACATATATTGAAGATAGAGAGAAACTATGTAAATAGCATTTGTTAATTATTAATGTGAATTGGATTCACATTAAGTAATTAATTGGAAATGTAATTTACAAATTAATTTGGATTATGAGTTTGATTCACATATTTTTCAATGGAATGATTGAAATATTCACAAATTAATTTGGAATTAATTTTGTGGATAATTATGTGATAATAGTTATCACAAATTATTAAGAGATAATATGATATAATAAAAAGGAGATAATAAGCCACCATTTTTGGGAGGCTACATTATCTCCATTTTATTATCTTGATAAATCTCTTAACTAATTTATTTATGTTAAATTAAAAATGTGTTGATAATGTTTCAACATATATTTAATTAACATATATTTAATTTAATTATAAATAAATGTTGTTGGTTTTAACCAACAACAATCATAGCCATTAATTTTACATAGACCAAGCCTGGCCGTTGGATCTATGTGTCCCACGGATTGAGATCCATTGGATCCTAAACTAATATAAAAGGAGGGCTAAGGTAGCCTTTATAAATATATCATTAAGAGTTGTACAAGGTTACAACTCTCTCTCGCTCTATCATATTCTCGCCCTCTCTCTTTCTCTCTTCCAAAAGATGGTCGTGCATCTTGTGTTGAGAAAGGAGAGCCTCTCGGCTTCTTCTTCGACGACTTGAGGATCTCGTTCTTCTTTGGAGTTTCTTACTCTAAAGGAAGACGACGGATTTCGTTTGACGAAATCAGGAGATACATTGCTTCGATCTTCATCGAGGATTGCGGGAAGGAGGAGACTCATCATCGTGCCCGCAAGTGCGTTCTTCGTGGATCGGACTTGAGACAGGAGGATCTCTACTTTGGGATCTTGCGATCACAATCCCGCTTCAAGAGATATTCCTTGTACTTTGTGGTTTGATGAAACGATCCGAGAAATGTTCTCGTGATCATGTGATTTCATCTTTAGTTTTAATTTTTTTAATTTCCGCTGCATCTAGCGACTAGTGCGACTAGTTGCTCCGATTGCATACGATGCGATCGACACGCTTCCGTGATGCGCTTAAGGATTCTCAATATCCTTCAAACCTATGTTTTAAGAGTTTAGATGGATGTAGATGATGAGTGTCATCATTCTACTATCTATACTCTAGTCATTCATGAAGCTTCATAATATTCATATTGTATGAATTTAATGAAGCATGTATAAATGTTGAAATGCTCTTACATTGAATTCTTTTGAATTTAACATAAGAGATCCTTAGTCTTAAGCAATGGTTGCTTATAGATAAAGGGAGCGCAGTGGAAGCATGGGTTGGACCCGAGTAAGAAGTATGGTCAAAGAGTTGACTGTACATCTATGACTTCCATATGTCATCCGAAGAGTTGGATGAATGCCAATACTGCAATAAGTTGATGTGTTGATAGTATGACTATCAAGTCTGTCTAGAATCATTAGAGAAGGACTCGGATGGAGCATCAGAATAATCTACATAAATCATTGATATTGACTTGCTTATTGAATAAGATAAAGTCTTGTAATTGTATCTCAATCTTCTACAACACTTGCAATTGGTTGCATATGTTTTAGAAGACTGGAAAATTTGATCTTAAGGTCTATAGTTATTCACATGGATATTGATGCAATTGTTGCAACAATCTCTGTTGGATTGATAGACTTGTTAATTTTAGTGGGAGAACCCTTAGTCTTAGAGAATGTCTCTATGACCTAGATATAAGAATACACTCATTGTTTGTTTCTAAATGTTGGAAGCAAACATGAATTCTGTAATAAATCTATCATAAAGAGTTATGATGGAGATATTTCAGATAGTAATCTAAAATCTAGTGGACTCCACTAAATTAGAAATTTGATGAATGGTTCATTAACATTTCTAAATACTGAAATTGAACCTTAAGATCAATAGGAGGATGAAGATCATTTGACAATGATCTAGCATCAAGACTTGGACATTTATTTATTGATTTGATCAATAGACTAGTAAGAGATGAAACTTTAGAATGTCTAAAATTTTAAAACTTACATATGAATATTGTATTCAAAGAAAAATGTCCAATACACCCTTCTTTGGGAATGGTGTAAGATGTCAAGGTATTCAGGATCTCATACATATTGATGTATGCGGATCATCTATATCATAGTAAACATTATGGATATATGATATCTACTGATGATTATGTATGATATGAAATTTCTTCTCTTCACTTAGAAACCTTTGAAATGAACAAAGATTTCACATAATTTTGTTCTACAACCAAAGTATGAAGGAAGATAAAATGAATTTGATCTAATCAAGGTAGCGTGTACCTATTAAATGAATTCAAAGGATACCTTATGGAGATATGAATATCATTTCTATCTCAATCCTCCTAGCACACCTTAACTCAATAGAGTTATAGGGAGATACAATTGGATCATGTGTGACATGATCTTATCAATGATGAAATTTAGCACAATTATCCCTTAGTTTTCAGGTATATATGTGTAGAGACTACAATGTATATCCTTAATAAGGTTCCATGTATGCTGGAATCTAGCACTTGAGAGTGCTGCTTCATTAGGAAAATAAAGGATGGTATTGGATACCTACTTTATGACTTTGAGATTCTTAAAATATCTCATCTCTGAGAATGTGATTGTTAGAGGTAGAGACTCTTAAGAATCAAGATGAAAATGAAGTGTAGGAACTCATTTAATCTTGAAAAGATAATGAGGCTCCTGAAATTGGAAACTAAAAGGACAATTAAAGATGAAACACTAAAACATCTTCAAAGAGAAATCTGACAATGATCGAACTTCATGTGATGAAGCTTCTGAAGATCATAGCATGGATAGATGGATGTTCGCAATAAAAGTCTAATGTAGACTTCATATACAAGTGTTGTATATGGACCCTCGAGGATCCGCCTATATGGGTAAGACCTGTAAAGGTGTAAATGGATCCTCAAGAGAAAGGGAACCTGATGAGAAGATAGAGACCTTCAAAGCACGGTTCGTAGCCATGAGCTACACACCGGAAGAGAATACATTGCTTGCAATGAGACTTTCTCTTCAGTGACCATGCTTAAAACCATCAAAATATTGCTAACCTAAGCTACACAACTTGACTATTGCATCTTCAAGATGTAAGTCAAGATTTTATTCCTCTATGAATGCCTCTTCGAGGATATTCACATGAAGAAGCCTCAGGGCTTCATGGTTATGGAAAGCAAGGTGTGCAAGCTAAGGAATCCATCTATGGACTCAAATAAGCTGCTTGAAGTTGGAACATAAGATTTGATGAAATTATAAATATTATGATTTCAGATAGAATCTTAATGAACCATGTGAAGCTTAGTGGGAGTGCCTTTGTGTTCATCACGCTGAATGTATATGATATTCTAATCATTTAAAATGATATAAGGATAATAATAAGTGTTTTCTAATCTGGTTGTTCCATAACTTGAGATATGATCTCAAGGATACCTCTTGGATCTTAGTTCTGAAGGTGTTCAGAAGTAAAGAGAAGAGGATAATGGGACTGTCACAATAGTAGTACACCTTGAACATATTCCATTTCTGGAAATTTTCAAGAAAGGCTTCCATCGCTTAAGATATGGTTTTGACCTGTCCAAAGGGATAGCACCTCAAAGAGTTGAGGAAGTGAATGCTAGAACTACTTGCACTTGTGCATTATTTGTGAGAAGCTGAGTGTAGGCTAGATGTGTACAGAAGCCAGATATCTGCCATACAGTGGGAGTCGTAAATTGTTACTAATTCTACTATGGAGATAAAACACTTGATTGCAGAAAGAACATTATCTTCAAAGAAGACAAGATTTTTGAGATAGTGATCCCAAAGTCTTATCTTCAATAAATAAAGACTATACAGATAGTGATATAAAAGGTCTTAACCTTGGATACCTTTGGAGATAGAGACCTCCAGGAATAAGGGTATTCTGATAAGGATTATGGAAATACTGGTTATAACAATTATCAAGCTATAGTGTCAAGGACACTATAATAGATTTAACAAGATTGAGTATTGGTTGCACGAAATGCAACATTCGCATTAGATGCGAGCACTGTTACTGGGGATATGCAAGTGCCGTAAAAGGACTTGGCGTAGTCTCGCAGGAACAGAGTGACTGATCAACTTACCTAGCTATTTTCTAAATAGCTTATGATTGTCACATGAGTGTGGGTTTAAATGATTAGTCCATTAATGGCTCTTGGGCTAGTGGGAGATTGTTGGACATGCGAGCCCACGGCGAGCCATTTTGCAATAAATGTTATTGCAAATATAATTCCCTGATCTGATATGAAGAATAAATAATTTGCATAATAGGTCCCTTAGTACAATTTGGGTTATGTACTATGGCCATCTTGATGATCATACAGCTGTTGATTCAACTGTTGAATCATAGAGGCTGGTGCTTGGATGAATATCTAAAGAGTTAGATTGTGGACTCATCAAGCACCATCAAATGATTGTTAAGAGATGATCTCCATCCAGAGTAGGAGATGGAAGTCCTTATCTCTGAAGGCTGATATCTGACCGACCTCTTGATGCAGGTCCTCTGCATAGGAATAGAAATTCAGAGGTGTCAGATTAGTTAGGTCAAAGAGTTGACTTAACAAGATCGAGATAACCAGAGTCCTATATCATATGCTGTCATGATATAGGCACGCATATACTGACCGGAGACAGATGTGTTACTATATGTCTGAGTATGTACATTTGGCAGACCAATAGGTTGATGACCTAACCAAGGTCTATACATCGGCCCGTTGGTGTGCATATAAGGGCATATGAGTAATATGATCTCTCAAAGGGATCATACAGGTTCAGTCACTGAACCGGAAGACATGAGCTCACTCATGAGATATTGGGAAGAGTCAAATTCCGTGCACGGTCGTCTCGCTTTGGAAGCTTGACTGAATTTGTAGGTTTTATATATATTTTTGGAAAGTATATGATCAAGACCTAGGTATTATATATGCTTTTGGAAAGTATATGATCAATACCGACTCCCAATAATCGAATGAGAAACTTACTGATAAAACCATGAAGTAGACAGTATAAAGTTGATTTAATACTTCAGGTTTAATCTGAGTCTTCTAGTATGTAGGATGTAAAGGTATTGGGAATACCTGAGGGTGATGTGATCATAAATGATTGTATAACCATGACGCTTCCATTCCTAGGGAGTGATGAAACGGGTGTGGATTTTAGTGACTCCTCTCAGTAGAGAAGTGATCTAATCTTGGTCCAAATGTTGGACATTGATCTGAATGTGATTCAGATGCAATAAGAAGATCAGATTTGCGGTCTTGATTTAATCAAGCATCTATGGGAGGCCCGCGATCTGGATTTGAGATATGATCTCAATATCCAAGTCACTATACGTGGAACAATATAATCGCCCTGTCCTTATCTCCAAGTATCTGCAGAAGAAGGGCATTATCCTTGAAGGAGTTCATGGATAATTCTATTGTTGATATATGTATCCAAACATTGAGAAAATGGATAATTATATGAGATTTAATTATCATGAATAATATGAATTTGATTCGTATTATGAAGAGAGTTATCTGAGATAATTGAATGAGATTTAATTATCAAAGATGTAAATAATGTGAATGTGATTCATATTATTTGGACATAAGAGAAATGAGATCTAATGTGATTAAATATGATTTAATTATCAAGGATAAGAATAATGTGGATAGTAATATTCATATTAATCAAATATATTATAAATGTGATTTATAATATATAAGAGAGAGATGTTTGTAATTTACATTTGTTAATTAAATGTTAATGTGAATTGGATTCACATTGGACACTAAATTGAAAATGTAATTTACATTTTATTTTGGGTTGTGAATATGATTCACGGATTTCCAATGGCATGATTGCAATGTTCACAAAATAAATTGGATTTATTTTTGTGAAATAATTTGCAACAAAAGTTGTTGCAAATATTGGAGAGAATCATGAGATAATGTAATCTCATATAATAGGAAAAGGGCATCCACCTTCCTTATAGGAAGAATGGACAGCCACAATTCCCATAAGGAATTGGTGGCCGTCTACCCTCCTTATGGAAGGAGTCTTGCCTCCTTTCCTATTTCTCCAATGGAGATTGATTTGATATAAATTAAATTATATTTATTGTATATTTGATTTTTATTAAATTAATTATTGTTGGATTTTTCCAACAAAATCTGAGCCATTGAAAGAAACACAATCAATGAGGACCATTGGATTTGTATTGTCCCATGGATTAAGATCCATGGATCCCAAAACCCTATAAAAGGAGAGGCAACCTATTGCTCTTCTTTGCACACAATGCTTGAGAAGCATCTCTCTCTCTTTTCTCTCTACACGTCAGTTCTCTCTCTCCCTCTCATGGTCGTCCATCATGGATGCCCTAGAGAGACTCTCCATCGCCACAGCATCGTCGTTATGCTGCCCGATGGTTTGCTCGTGGAACTCCATCTACTTCGGTGTGTCTTGCTCGTGAAGAAGATGTCGGATCTCGTATGTCGAGATCAGGAGATCCACCGCTTGGATCATCAACATGGATTGCGAGAAGTACGCGATCCATCCCCGCGCTCGCAAGCATCTCCTCCGAAAGATCGGACTTGAGACAGGAGGTCTATTCGTTTAGAGACTCGATCACAACCACGCTTCAAGAGGTGACCCTAATACTTGTTTATGGTTTAGACGAAACGATTCGAGAAGTGTTCTTGGATCATGTGGTTTCGTCAAAAGAAAATTTTTTAATTTCCGCTGCATAGAACAACTAGTACGACTAGTCGTTCTCCGTCGTATCCGATACGACGATCACGCTTCCGTGATGCGCTTGAGGATCTAACCATATCCTTCAGTGACAGCATAGGATATAGGAATTTGGTTATCTTGATCTCGTTAAGTCAACTCTTTGACCTAACTAATCTGACACCTCCGAATCTCTATTCCTATGCAGAGGACCTACAACAAGAAGTCGGTCAGATATCAGTCTTTAGAGATAAGGATTTCCATCTCCTACTCAGGCTGAAGATCATCTCTTAACAATCATTTGACGGTGCTTGATGAGTCTTCAATCTAACCCTTTAGATATTCATCCAAGTACCAGCCTCTATGATTTAATAGTTGAATCAACAGTTGTATGATTATTAAGATGGACATGGTACATAACCCTAATTGTACTAAGGAACCTATTACGCAAATTCTCTATTATTCATTCATATCAGGGAATGATATTCGCAATAACATTTATTGAATAATGGCTCGTTGTGGGCTCGCATGTCTAACAATCTCCTACTAGCCCAAAGAGCCATTAATGGGCTAATCATTTAAACACACATTCATGTGATAATCATAGGCTATTAAGAAAATAGCTAGGTAAGCTGATCAGTCACTCTGTTCCCGTGAGACTATGCCAAGTCCTTTTGCGGCACTTGCATATCCCCAGTAACAGTGCTCGCATCTAATGCGAATGTTGCATCTTATGCAACCAATACTCAATCTTGTTAGTTATAGTGCCCTTGACACTACAGCTTAACAATTATCATAACCAGTATTTCCATAATACTTATCGGAATACCCTTATTCCTGGATATCACTATCTCTTAAGGTATCCATAATTAAGACCTTTTAGATCACTATTTATAAAGTCTTAAGTTTTAAAGATAAGACTTTGAGATCATTATCTCAAAAATCATGTCCTCTATGAAGATATTGTTATTACTGCAATCAAGTGTTTTCTCTCCATATTAGGATTAGTAACAGTTTACTACTCCCACTACATGGCAGATATTTGGCTTTTGTACACATCTAGCATACACTCAGCTTCTCGTAATTGATGCACAAGTGCAAGCAGTTCTAGCATTCACTTCCTCAACTCTTTGAGGTGTTATCCCTTTAGATAGGTCAGTACCATATTTTAAGGGATGGAAGCCTTTCTTGGATTTTTTTAGAAAAATGGAATATGTCCAAGGTGTACCATTAATGTGACAGTCCCAATATCCTCTTCTCTATGCTTCTGAACACCTTCAGAACTAACATCCAAGACGTATCCTTGAGATCATTTCTCAATTTATGGAACAACCAGATTAGAAAACACTTATTATCCTTATATTATTTTAAATGATTACGATATCATTTACATTTAACATGATGAACACAAAGGCACTCCCACTAAGCTTCACATGGCTCATCCAGATTCTATCAGAAATCATAACACTTATAATTTCATCAAATCTTATGGTCCAACTTCAAGAAGCTTATTTGATTCCATAGATGGATTCCTTAGCTTTCACATCTTGCTTTTCTCAACCATGAAGCCCTGGGGCTACTTCATGTGAATATCCTCAGAGAGGTATTCATAGAGGAATGCAATCTTAACTTATTTCTCTTGAAGATCCATTTACACTTTATGGGTCTTACCCATATAGGTGGATCCTCGAGAGTCCATATACAGCACGTGTATATGAAGTCTACTTTAGACTTTATGGCTAACATCCATCTTTCCATGTCATGATCCTTAGGAGCTTCATCATATGAAGTCCGATCATTTGTCAGATTTAATCAACACATAGAATACATCCTCAAACTCATTTGAAGAAGTATTAGTGTTTCATCTTTAATTGTCTTTTAGTTCCCTATTTCAGGAGCTTCATTATCTTCTCAAGATTAAATGAGTTCCTACACTTCATTTTCTTCTTGATTTTCAAGAGAGTCATCCTTTAAGAATCATATTATTAGAGATGAGATCTTTTAAGAATCTCAAGGTCATAAAGTAGGTATCCAATACCATCCTTTATTTTCCTAATGAAGCTGCACTCTCTAGTGCTCAATTCCAGCTTACTTGCATGGAATCTCATTAAGGATATATAATGTAGTCTCTACTACATATATACCTGGAAACTAAGTGGAAATTATGCTAAAAATTCATCATTGATCAAATCATGTCATACATGATCCAATTATATCTCCCTATAACTCTATTGAGTCAAGGTGTATTAGGAGGATTGGGATAGAATGATATTCATATCTCCATAAGGTATTCTTTGAATATATCTAGCAGATACTTGCAACCTAGATTAGATCAAATTCATTTTATCTTCCTTCAAACTTTGGTTCTAAACCAAAAATAATGAAATCTTTGAACATTTCAAAGGTTTCTTAGGTGAAGAGAAGAAATCTCATATCATACATAATCATCAACATATATCATATATCCATAATGTTTACTATGATATAGATGATCCGGCATACATCAATGTGTATGAGATCATGAATACCTTGACATCTTACACCTTTTCCAAGGAAGGGTGTATTGGACATTTTTACTTTTGAATACAATATTCACAAGTATGTAAGATTCGAACCTTTAGATAATCTAAAGTTTCATCTCTCACTAGTCCATTAATCTCATCAACAGACATATGTCTAAAACTTGATGCCAGATCATTGTCAAATGATCTTCATCCTCCAATTGATCTTATAAAGGTTTTAATTTTCAGTATTAGAAATCCTAATGAACCATTCATTAATTTTCTAATTTTGTGGGGTCCACTAGATGTTAGATTACAATCTAAAATATATCCATCATAACTCTTTATGATAGTTCTATCTCAGAATTCTTGTTTATTTCCAACATTTAGAAACAAACAATGAGTGTATTCTTATATCTAGGTCATAGAGACATCCTCTAAGACTAAGGGCCCACCCACTGAAATTAACAAGTCTATCAATCCAACAGATATTGTTGCAACAATTGCATCAATATCAATGTGCATAACTATAAACCTTAAGATCAAATTTTCCAGTCTTCTAAAACATATGCAACCTACTGCAAGTGTTGTTAAAAGATTGAGATACAATTATTAGACTTTGTCTTATCAAATAAGTAAGTCAAAGTCAATGCTTATATGTAGATTATTTTTATGCTCTATCTGAGTCCTTCAGTAAGGATTCTAGAAAGAGTTGATAGTCATATTATCAACACATCAACTTATTACAGTATTGGTATTCATCCAACTCGTTGGATGTCATATGGAAGTCATAGAAGTACGGTCAAATCTTTGACTTTCCTTCTTACTCGGGTCTGACCCATGCTTCCATTATGCTCCTTTCTTCTATAAACAACCATTACTTAGGACTAAGGATCTCTTACATTCAATTCAAAAGAATTCAATGTAAGAGTATTTCAACATTTATACATGCTTCATAAAATTCATACAATATGAATATTATGAAGCTTCCTGAATGACTAGAGTATAGACAGTAGAATGATGACACTCATCATGTCTACATCCATCTAGACTCTTAAAACATTGATTCAAGTAGGTATTCAAACATTTTGAATACATTATCTCTTATAGAGCTACCATTCTGCATGATGTAGTGAACCATACATGATAAATGTCAAGAGCACATATGTATGCCAGAATATCTTCTTTGATTTTTATAAGGATTGATTGACAATTGCGATCATCATCGACACGTCACTTCCAAAGTACATCCGATGAAAGATGAAGACTACAGAGACATACAAACCCTAGGGTTGTAGTCATATTATCTATTTAATTTTCATTCCTCATTATTATGAGGAAACTTGCACATTGCAACCACATACAATTGCAAGTACAATATCTGGATCATGAGTCCAATCCATGATATTTTACTGGTTATTATTGAGTATAATATTGAGTGGGTTTAATGAAGGATTATCTGAAATAAGAAATTTGCATAAGTGTATATATATATTTATATATATATATATATACTTATTTTACTTTGATTTAGGAATTTTTATATCAAAGTTGTCTTGCCTTGTCAACACTGAAAGTTCATTCCCTTAATCATTTTCAATGTAAGAGATATACTTACCATTATATCCCAAGCAAGATCTGGGATCTCCTTCCTAATCTTTGTTACATCCCAATAATATGAGAACCTGCAACTCGGATAAAAAGAAGAGAGAACACATTCCACCTTGCAGGTCCAACTAGCATCTCCCAATTCGGTCTTTAACACCCGGGCCCACCACCCCTGAGGCGATGTTGACCCGTCATTAATTGAACCAACTGTCAATAGGAATACAACTCGCTATGCGCAATCCAATATCGCCCCAATAATATGAGGACCCGATATTGGGGTCACTACGCATACGTCCTTACTCTTTCGAGAAGCGAAGAGACCGATCCAAAAATCTTGTATGCAGGAGCTGTCACTTCGGACAGGCGTCTCCGACATACAATCTCTGGCGACGGAACCCTTCGCCTTGACGGGAGACCATGGATGTCACTTATGTGATCCTCCATATCATATTCAAATGTTAATTAATCATTATGAATCATATTCATTACGATAATTCTTCCAAGGGAATTAACATCTCTATTCATAATAGAGTATTTTAATTTTAATTGTATTCCAATTAATCTAATCATATTAAATTAATGTTCCAATTAATATCCAACAAACAATCTTTCTTTTTACTTAAATTATGGTATTATCTCAAATACATATTATTTCAAATTTTAATAATTAGAAATACATCATGATTTCTTAAGCATTACACTAACCATACCCATTTTCATGGCCAATACCGACGAGAGTGGGACGGACCACATACGTTGCAACCCGCTACCCGAACGCTCTCCGACTAGACACCATATCCACCTCGGGAAAGGATAATGCAAAATAGATCACTTTGTATTTGAGATGATCATCGATTCTTCAACCGAAATTATACCATATAATAATAGTCAGAAAAATTTTGATTAACATTATAATGAGATTTGCAAAACAAATCCCAAATCCTTCAAGCAACATGTTTGTTGGAATGTAGATCATGTAGATCATGTAACCAATTAGTGATGTAGATCACATCTAATCAAATATTGGTTAAGGAAATGTCATTTATGGAAATAATTATCATCAAATATTTCACAAATATCTATGCACAATCTTTCCAGAAAATTAAACAATTTAATTTCACTAATTGATTAAATGACAATCACTAGGATCTTGATTAGGAAAGTATTTCCAGCAGTGACCCTCACTTACTAAAAATACCATATCTCAATCAATTTAAATCCAAATTGAGTAAAGTAAGTTCCTAAAGTTTTCTAATTTGATTTAAAACAGAAACTATGTTATTTTCACGCATTTCAAGGCGTCTTAAATCGACAATTAGCTCTTTAATTACGTTGAGATTCGCAATCCCCGAAACTGTGGATACATGTTCACTAAAATGAGTATAACTTGAGCAAACGGAATCGAAATCACATAAACTCAGATCCTACGGTTTCGTGTTTAAAAAATTTAAACAATCCCGAAAATAATCTCAAAAAAGAGATGCGAAATTGATATGCAAGAAAACTTTCGCAAATCCTAATGAACCCAAGTCGTCTTAGGTTTATGGATCGCATCCAAAACCACCAACCTGGCTCTGATACCACTTGAAGGATATGGTTAGATCCTCAAGCGCATCACAGAAGCGTGAGCATCATATCGAATACGACGAAGAATGACTAGTCGCACTAGTTGTTCTATGCAGCGGAAATTAAAATTTTTCATGCGACGAAACCACATGATCCAAGAACACTTCTTGGATCGTTTCGTCTAAACTACAAATTAGTAATAGGATTACCTCTTGAAGCGTGGTTGCAATCGAGTCTCTAAACGAAGAGACCTCCTATCTCAAGTACGATCCGACGGAGGAGATGCTTGCGAGCACGGGGATGAATCGCGTGCTTCTCGCAATCCATGTTGATGACCCAAGCAACGGATCTCCTTATCTCGACACATGAGATCCGACGTCTTCTTCACGAGAGAGGTGCACCAAAGAAGACGGAGATCCACGAGCAAACGATCGGGCAGCATAACGACGACGCTGTGGTAATGGAGAACCTCTCTAGGGCATCCATGGTGGACGGCCACATGAGAGGGAGAGAGAGAGTATACGTGTAGAGAGAGAGAGACTTATGTTCTCTTGTGTGCCAAGAAGAGCAATGGGGTGCCTCTCCTTTTATAATGTTTTGGGATCCATGGATCTCAATCCATGGGCAAATCCAATGGCTCTCAATGATTGTGTTTCTTTTAATGGCTAAGATTTCTGTTGGTAAAAACCAAAATCAATTAAATTAATTTAGATTAAATCTATATTCATAAATCAATATAAACCAATTCCAAATTAAATCAATTAATCATGGTGATTATGGAATGAAGATTGCCTCCTTCCATAATATTGGATTTGGTGGCAATCTCATGCAATCTCATGAGATCTCATGAGACTACATTATTCCATGGAAATCTCCAAGATTTACAACAACACTTATTGTAAATTATTCTACAAAAATAATTCATAATCATTTTGTGAATATTGTAATCTTGCCATTGAAAATTTGTGAATCATATTCATAACCTAAAATAAAATGCAAATTACATTTTCAATTTAATGTCCAATGTGAATCCAATTCACATTAACATTTAATTAACAAATGTAAATTACAAATAGCTCTCTCTAATATATTATAAATCACATTTATAATATATGACTAATATGTATATTACTATCCACATTATTCATATCCATGATAATTAAATCACATTTAATCATCTTGGATCTCTATTCTCGTGTGCCTCACATCTTTGATAATAAAATCTCATTTAATTATCTAAGATAACTCTCTTTATAATATGAATCGAATTGATATTACTCAGGATAATTAAATCACATTTAATTATCTATTTTCTTAATGCTCGGATACATAATATCAACAATGAAATTATCCTGAACCCATTCAAGGATAACGCTCTTTCTCCGCGGATACTTGGAGATAAGGACAGGGCGATTGTATTGTTCCACATATAGTGACTTGGATATTGAGATCATATCTCAACTCCAGATCGTGGGCCTCCAATAGATGCTTGATTAAATCAAGACCGCAAATCTAATCTTCTCATTGCATCTGAATCACATTCAGATCAATGTCCAACATTTGGACTAAGATCGGTTACTTCTCTATTGAGAGGAGTCACTAAAAACCAGACCCGTTTCTTCACTCCCTAGGAATGGAAGCATCATGGTTATACGATCGTTTATGATCACATCACTCTCAGGTATTCCCAATACCTGTACATCCTGCATACTGGAAGACTCGGAATAAATCTGAAGTATTGGATCAACTTTATATTGTCTACTTCATGGTTTTATCAGTAAGTTTCTCATTCGATCATTGGGAGTTGGTATCGATTATATACTTTCCAACAGCATATATCATACCTAGGTCTTGATCATATACTTTCCAAAAGTATATATCAAACCTACAAATTCAGTCAAGCTTCAAAAGCGAGACGACCGTGCACGGAATTTAATTCTTCCTAATATCTCATGAGTGAGCTCATGCCTTCCAGTTCAGTAGCTGAACATGTATGATCCCTTTGAGAGATCGTATCACTCATATGCCCTTATATGCACACCAGCGTGCCGGTGTATAGACCTTGGTTAGGTCATCAACCTATTGGTTTGCCAAATGTACATACTCAGACATATAGTAACACATCTATCTCCGGTCAGAGGATGCGTGCCTCTATCCTGATAGCATACGATATAGGGCTTTGGTTATATCGATCTCGTTAAGTCAACTCTTTGACCTAACTAATATGACACCTCTGAATCTCTATTCCTATGCAGAGGACCTACATCAATAGGTCGGTCAGATATCAGCCTTTAGAGATAAGGATTGCCATCTCCTACTCAGGCTGGAGATCATCTCTTAATAATCATTTGACGGTGCTTGATGAGTCCTCAATCTAACCCTTTAGATATTCATCCAAGTACCAGCCTCTATGATTCAATAATTGAATCAACAGTTGTATGATTATTAAGATGGCCATGGTGCATAACCCTAATTGTACTAAGGGACCTATTTTGCAAATAATATATTCTTCATTTCAGATCAGGGAATGATATTCGCAATAATATTTATTGCATAATGGCTCGTCGTGGGCTCGCATGTCCAACGGTTCCCACAACAACAACAACCACATCCGCAGCAACAGTACCACCAACATGGTCCTCGTCCCTATCAGCAGGGACGGTCTTGGAGGTAGCAGCAGCAGCCTCAACAGTATCACTCCCAGTACTCCTCTCACTCACATCAGTAGTAGCAGCCTCAGTTTCAGAGAGGCCACCCATGAGGTTCTCATAGGCCCACCTATGAGAACCCCGCTTTGGATAATCTCGCCCGCCTCATGTTCGAGCAGTAGGACACCTTCTGACGGGAGATGGACGAGCTTAGATAGGAGATGAGAGAGATTGTGAGAGGGAAGGTGTTGACACGATTTTTCGCGATTTAAGAAGGTATTTTTATCAAGTCGTTGTGTTACCATGAACAATCAAGTCAATCAAATAAATTACAACTACGAGCACAATGGAGACATACAAAATGCATATGGCAAGCAGAGGTTCGAATGCACAAGGACCAAGTAAGCTTGCAAGATTTTTTTCCAAACGATTCTAGACCACTTCTCAACTTCAAACTTACAAGGATATAAACAGATGTTCTACAACTTAAGGGCATGCATGTGATTTAAATGGACTTAGAGGGGTAAGACTAATAGTAAGAAATACTTGTAACAAAGATTAATGTCTAAAATAATGCTTGGAGCTTAATCCTCACGAATGAGCAAAATCTCATAAAAAGACAATGATTAGAGAATGCATATTTCGTTTAAACTATAGCAAAGCAAATATAGAGTAATGGACTTTGCAAAATTAAAAATATGAAACGGAAACAGTAAACGAAGACGCAAAGATGGGAATGGTTGAAGGTGTGGTTCGGCCAGTGGTGGTGCCGCGCACAGGATGGCTGGAGATGGTGCACACGCGTGGGAGAGGACGGGTTGCTGGTGGCGTGCAGAAGTGTACAACAGAGGAGGAAGATGCGCCGGAGGTAGTGGCCGGACACACTCTCGCACACGATGTAGGTGATGATATGCGCAAGAGGGGTGTCGCTGGCTACTGCAAACTGGAGCGCGCTCTCACGCACGCAAAGAGAAGATGCCGGTGGCTGGACGTGTGCTCAGTTGTGCGCACGAGTGGGGGCGCAGTTGGTCGCCGGTAGCTGGATGCGGGAGTGCGCAAATGGACAGAGAAGAACCGCGGCACAGAGGGCACGGTTGGAGGGAAGGAGAGACTCCTGTTGGCCGCAGCTAGGAAGATGAAGAGTGCGAGCTGTAGCTTTTGATCACAGCTAAGAAGAAGGAGCCACGAGTGGCATGGCTGTTGCGCAGGTCACGCTAGAGGGGAAGAAGAGTCGTGGCCGAGAGGTTATGCATGGAATCAGAGAGAGAGAGAGAGAGAGTGCGTCCCCCGCCTTCCCACTATTGCATGGTTTTTATAGAGTGCGTGGATGGTTGTACCTGCACAACAAAATTTAAAGGGCATTAATGTTTCTTTTGGGAAGGGCCACCCACGTGCATGGGGAAGAGAATGCATGGGTGGCCTTTCTCTTTGCATGGGAAATGCCTTACTCGTTGGTGGCTCATTATAAGGGAATAAAGAATGGAGTTTTTGTACTAACTTCCCTCTCTTTTCTTATCAACATAAAATGTTAAAGAAATGTATGTCCATCAATGTGATAGTTTGATTAAACTCCATGACATTTTTAATTCCTTTTGAGATTTTTTTAGAGTAAAGTGAATTACTTCAGGGTAATGATTTAACAGGGATGATCATTTGACTTTGGTAAAATAATATTTCCCATTACATAACCATATAGTAGATATTATTTGGAATAATTCATCTGGATGCAAAATCATGAATGTGTTGATTTTATTCTATTTATTTTATAGGTTTTCTCTTGTTGTGTACATGGAATAAATTGGACATGGATTATGTGATTTTATAGTTTATAAATCAAGAATTGATATTATCTTCCACATAATTTAAGCCTATTATCACAGTATATCATGTAATCATCATACCCTCATACTTAAATCTTGCTAGTCCGAGCAAGAATAAGATAAGCAATATTGAAGGGCAAGGAGAATGGCCAAGATAGATCTGGTGAGGGTTTGCAGCAGACATACCCACAAAGTCTCAAGTTTTCAGATCCTAACCACACAAACACACAAACTTCAGTAGAGTTGACCCATGGATTAATGATTTGTTTCTAATAGTCTACTTGACTCGAGTTTTGTAGTTTCAACAGCCTCTTAGTTCCAACAAAATAAAACATGGTTTCAGAAGGTCGATCAGGTCAGCTCATCCCTAAGAAACAGGTATTCTCTTTGACCTTGAGTGGATATAAACAGTGTTAGTGATAGTTTTAACTTTCGTGAGTCAAGAGAACGAGCTATCAACACAATCTATGGAGGTACCAAATGATTCCCTATACATATAGCCTCAGTCCTCACCTAGATTCAGGCATATTCTCCTTTCACCCAAGTATGTCAGCATAGAAAAAATAGGTCATAGTTATTGGAGAATGGGACTTGATTTTTGGGGTTTTCCGTAGACCGCTTTGGTCCGTTGCTCTCATTCTTTTCCTTTTGCAGAGCATAACCCTGGGCCTCTTTTAAAAATTTAGGTAGCATCATTGGGCTGCTACCACGTCTTTTTGGTGGAGAAGGGTTATTTGGTGGTCTTCTTTGCTTTTGCTTTGCATATCTTTGCATGATTGGTGGTTTTTGGCATTTGTATTGTGATATGCCTTTTTTTGGTGTTTTTGTTTTCTATTTGATATCAAAAGGAAGTATCGGCTTAATATTGACTTTGGAGGCACGATACTGGCTTATTTACTGACATACTTAGACTAGAGAGATCATGTTTCCCCTGAGTCAAGTTCCTTCATTAGCTATAGATAAGGTTCAGGCATTGGCACAACCAAGAAGACAACTCCTCACCTCAACTAGATTGTAATTGTATCTCGTAAAATAAACTCAATCAAGCTAAGTGCAATGTGCAGTTGCTTAATATCCACTGAAGAGTTTAAGAGTGCTACTAGTTTCTCAGGTGATCTAGTTAGATACAGAAGTTCATTCACCAGTAGAGTTAGTGGAGCTGAGAGAATAAAGTCCATATGGACCAGAAAAAAGCTTAAAAACTCATGCCTAGTGAAATTCTGACGAAGTTAAGTGGATTAGGGTCGACTCAACCTCAGTTTATGATTTATGCAGTGAAGATCTGATTTCTCAAAATAGGATAAAACTAGGAAGGATGTATTTTTGGTGGTTTTCTTGCTTTTGAAAATATTTTTTTAGGGGAAATTTTGCAAGATTTTTGAAGATTTTGTTTATGTTTTGAAAAGTATGCAATTTTGAAAACTATGCAGACATCCCCCCATACTTATCAGAAACCATGTCCTCATGGTGAAGACAAAGTGTAATAGGAGGATCAGAAGGGGTGAATGATTGTGAAAAGTATTTTTTTATGAAGCGTGGAGGTGGACCCCCATACCTATCTAATGCAATGTAGTAAAGAGAAGGATACAAAGAAAGGAAAAGATACCTATGGGTGTGGACCCACAAAATGTTGTTGGTTTAACGTCCCAACGCGACGATTCAGCTTATGAAGAGTATCCAATGTTGCGTGTGAGTGCAGAAGCTGTAGTCAGAAAATCCAAATGAAATTCTTGATATGATACGGATATCCTGAACCATATGTGAGAGTGCGGTTGATGAATTTGATAAATGTGTGCTCTCATTAATATGGTGAAGACATTAATTGGTTGATGAATCGGGATGAGAGATGAATCGATTTATCTTGGATTGGATGTGATGGGAGGGAAATGGGTGGAATGGTGAAGGGCTCATGGACAAGATATGATGTATTGAAGTCGATCTCTATATGATCAAGAATTGATTCCTCCATGAGGTCCTCTGTATATTGTGATAAATCATCATTTTCCCTCAAATAATCATCATGGCTTTCCTTGGTGGCATCTATTGTGAATTTCATTTCAATTCTCTTCTTGAGCCACAAAGATGATTCTTTCCAAGACATATGATTAGGAGATTCGTAGGCCAGGGGTGGGGGAATATTGGCTAATGGATGATTTTCTTCGATTACTTTGAGTAGTTCCCTCGATATCATCCCAAAAAGGATCAGAGAATAGAAAATCACTCTGATCAGAATCGGTAGGAGAAGATGTATCCATATAGTCATCGACTGAATTGTTTTGATCTTCTTTCCTTGTGGTGGAGGTAATGTAATTGGAAAGTTCATCTTTGAACGATTCATCGCAAAAAATCTTTACCATATCATCATTTGTTGGTTGGAAGGGAGTTTTGGTGCATGAAGACATCAACTCATTGTCTGATATGTCCTCAGATTTCAACTCTAAATCTGTACTTTCCATAATTGAAAAATCACACTGGGAATCAACATCAAGTGGTATATCTCCTTCTATTTCTTCCTTCCATTCAACATAAGATCCATCTTCAATTTCAACTTTTGTATCAGACCAATCGATATTATTAATACACCGAGGTTCATAACTTTCAAAATCGTCTGAGGAAGGATCAATGCTATCATCAAAACATCTCTTCATCTTTAAAATACCCAAAGCTGAAGTTAATTTGAGATCAGTATTTAGTGTTTCCCATTCTTCATCTAATTCAAGAATTTCCCGATCAGTGAGAGGACATGGTGGGGTTTCAAGTGCAGAGTCTAGATGAGACATGTCCTTATGAGTGTGTTGTGAGGTGTTTAGACTAACCTCCAGAGGGTCTCTGGAAAGATGGACAGGGGAAAATCATCAAGAATATCACAATTCTCTATCCATCCACAGTCCTCAATTTCAGAGTCACCAAAAATAAGGGTGACATGATCCATAAGGATATCTTTATCATTGATTTGCAATTCCACTCTCTCATCTTCATAGTCAAAATGTGCCTTGGTAGTGGCCAAGAACGGTCGTTCAAGTATGTTGGGTCTCTTACTCAGTGTATTGACTTGATTGGACTTTTGTTTTGTTGCAGCCAGTTGGTGAATGGCCTGGGTCAAGGCATCAAATTCACAGCTGAGGTTGGTTGTGTCAATAAGGGCTCAATCAGCTGTTTGGGCTAGGTGTGATTTTGGACCCAATGGATTGTGTCCTCTGCTGTAGAGAAATAACGTGTACTGATGGGTGGTGGTCGGATGAGAGGAGCTATGGTATGTCGGATTGTCACATTTTCTTCACTCAAAAGTTGTAGCTGTTGGAAGATGAGGTCCATGGTGTTCGGTTTCTCTGCTCCCATGTCTCCTAGGTTAGGTGAATTTTCAGATTTCTCAGTCGAAGGAGATGGGTAAGGTCGTAATCTAAAGATTGTTGCAATGGATTTTTCAGAGATCTACGACCTAGCATAGACAGCACAATACACCAGACAATTTGTTGATTCACTAACTCGCACAAAAATTGTCGCGGAAGCGGTTATCTTTTCGATTTTAGTTTGGTGATTCAACAAAAGTTTTTAGAGAAATTAGGGTCCTTAAAGATGAGGTGGGTATGGAAGATTGTGAGAAATCGATGTCCTAATCCGGCTGGGGGATCTAGGTTGTGGTACTCAGATCGTTATAAAAGCATCATGGTTGTACAAACGTTTATGATTACATCTCCCTCTGGTATTATTTATACATGTACATCATTCATACTGGAAGGCCTAGAAAAAACCTGAAGTTTTAGATCTCTTTTGGACTGTCACCTCTAGGGTTTTATCATTAAGATTTTCATTTGGTCGTTTAGAATTGGTATCGATCATATACTTTCCAAAAGCATATATCATACCTACAAATTCTTGTCATGCTTGCAAAGCAAGACGACCATGCATGGAATTTGATCAGTCCTAATACCTCATAAGTGAGCTCATGTCTTCCGGTTCACAATGAACTTGTATGATCCCTTTGAGAGATCGTATTACCCATATGTCCTTATATGCACACCACCTCGTTGGTGTATAGAACTTGATTAGGCCATCAACCTATCAATATACCAAATGTACATACTCAGACATATAGTAACACATATGTCTTCGGTTAGAGGATGCATTCCTATATTGTGGATCTTGGTTATCTCGATCTCTTTAAGTAAACTCTTTGACCTAACTTATCTGACACCTCTGAATCTCTATTCCTATGCAGAGGACCGACATCAAGAGGTCAGTCAGATATCATCCTTTTTGAGAAGGATTGCCATCTCCTTATCATGCTGGAGATCAACTCTTAATAATCATTTGGCGGTGATTGATAAGTCCTCAATCTAATCCTTTTGATATTCATCAATGCTCCAACCTCTAAGTTTCAACAATTGAATCATAAACTATATGATTATCATGATAACAATGGTACATAACCCACAATTGTACGAAGGGATCTTATAGTGCATTCAATCATTATTCTCAAACATGGAGTGAAAATAAACCAATAACTTTTATTAATATATTAAATATTACAATAACATTTATTATATAAATGGTTCACCCTGGTATTACATTGTTAACACTCCATATACTTCCATTCACCAATCACCCAGATCTTCTACAAATCTACTCTTCGAAGTCCAATTCCTCCACACCTCGCTGGACCTTGCTTCTCTTCAGCATTCCACCCTAGTTCTCCACTAAATAACAACCAAGAACCTACCTTTTGCATGTCATTGTTTTTGTATCTTTAGTAGGCCTTAAGGGGATCATCTGAGCCCCAAATTGTAAATGGGAAGAACCCTAGGTCCATCAGATGAAGCTCTGAGCTTCGTGGCTCAATCAGTGGCCCCCTGACATTTTTGAACTATCGGGAACCTTCGGGGAGGCAACAAGAGCAATTAGGGACAATCGACACCCTAGAGGAGGTCAGAGACATGTGCTTCGCAGGATCAAAACTCACCCCAAACGAGTTCTTCCCTAGTTCTTGCATATCATCTCCGCATCATTGGATCTTGTTGTATTCTTTGCGAGGTGCTATCGTCCAATCGACTAGAGCCTCACCATTAGATCTCCCTTGGAGATCTAATTCGGTTGTAGCTTTTGAAGTGTCATAGCACATCCTAGTTGCAATGTGTAGTAAGTGAGAGGAACTGCACAACACGAACACGCCTCCTTAGTGGGGTAATTTGTAGATCTCACCCCAAATTTTGTCACATTTAATTTTTAATCCTATAACTTATTCTGTACATTTAATATTTAATGTAACATTTGAATGGAACTCAATTCCTTTATTTAGTATAGCTATTTAGTCCATGCCAGGTCACCTCACGTGTAGTCCAATGTGAGGTGGCCATTTTGCTTATAAGCCCTCGTGACTTCTATTATTTGTATTTAGTTCTTTATATTTAAATATTAGATATTAGTTGTAATTTTTTGGGAATTTCGCAAACACACCATCTGCTTTATTTTAACAGCACATATGCCCTTGCTAACACATTAATTTTTGGGGTTGTATTCCATTTATTAAATATATCATGTGTGCTCCAAAACATCTCAAAAAATAGATTTAGGTCCATGCTTGTTCATAGATTCACCCCATATTTTCATATTTCGATTGTTTGCATTTAACCATTTTATAAAAATAAAAAGAGCACGTTTTTACCATGTTTGTAGTATTAAATACCAAGAAAATATAAAATCTTCTTGAAAATTCCCTAAAAATATATTTTTTATCTATTTATTTTACAAATCCAGATGCCAAAATATCTAAAAATTGAAAAAAAAATCATAAAAATTAAAATGCTCCAAAATCCTTTATAAACATCTAAAAATTCTCAGAAATTCCAAAATTACTTTTTTATGTCTTTGAATTTTATTTTTATTGCATATTATTATATAAAAATAGTTTTGAAAATTTTTTGCCTTATTTCCTATTTTTAATTTCCAAAACAATTCCACTTATTTTATCAATCCTCAATTTGGGATATTTTTGATCTTGAAAATCCATAAAAATTAACAAAATTTTCTAAAAAATCATAAAAATAGTAATAAATTATTTAAAACCCTAAACATTTTATTTTCTATATGTTTTTAATGTTTAATAGTATTTATAATTCATGTATCTTATATTGTATACATAACTTTATATATTACTTATATTTATTATATATTTAAAAAGAAAAAGAAATGAAAAATAAAAAATATAAAAAAATAAGAAAAATAAAATCAAAAATATAAAAAATATAAAATTAAAATCCCAAAAATACAAAATAAAAAACCCACAAAAACCCATATAGACAAGAAGAACACACATTTTTGGAATTAATTTCCCCCGATCTCTCGTTTGCTCTGTGTTAGATACTCAACATACTTACATATATACACATCCATTGTAGAGTTATAATAAATTTTAACTCTACATTTTTATTTTCATTGTTTGGTTATTAATTGTGGGTTAATTGTTGAATTTAACGAGATTCTTGAGCAAATATGCTTGCTCCACACTTTTATTTTCATTACATCCTTGTGAGATCGTACAACCCTCTAGATTTTCGTTATTTCGAACATCAGCTATAGTACCATCGTCTTCCTCTTCCACAGCCTGGTCTTCATCAGACTCTCCCTAGTTAACTCCTCTTTATGTTTCCGATGCTTCAACATCAATAGCTTGACTATTTAACATGGCTACCATTGTTTGTTCATTATCATCGCCATACTCCATCTCATCATGGCCTTGCATTTTCCCTTTTTCTGCATACGCACCTTGGTATTCAACATCTTCATTGTCGCCATTGTCACTGCCATCATCATCTTTATTGTTTATTACCTTATTAGATTCAACCATAGTTTCATCCTCATAATTAGCAGATGCATTCGTACACGTGACCCAACTTGAATGCCCCTGAACCTTGTCATTGCAGATACATGCCTCTTTACGGCACTCTCAAAAGAAATAATAAAATCGGTTTCAAGTATAAATATACAATTATCCAATAATAGACCTATATGAGGTGGAATGAGATGAGGATCATAGATTTTTCTCAATTTACAAGTCCTTGCAACTCCCTTCCGAGAAACAATAAGAGGTACAATGTGAACTTCCATGCTTTCTATAATGCCAGCAACAGAGACCCTTCTTAGTTTTGTACTGCAATAGCAACCAAAATTCGGCAATTACTTTATTATTCAAAACAAAATTGAGTGGGGAATGGAAAAAATTATAAGCATTTGAATGCACTGGTCAACGAATGGAAGTGGTGCTAGTTGTTCATTAAAGTCTCCTGGCAAATGTGTTTTGGATAATGTAGTAGGACCCATGGAGAGAAGAGCTGGCATGTAGAGAAATGACCAAACTATTCATATTGTGTGACTTGTTTTAACTCAGCATGCTAAGCACTCCATATAGTGGGAGGTAGACTTTTCTAAAATAAAACAAAATAAGCATATCATATACAAATACCAACTGATTAAATTCTGATGTAATTACGAGTAAATATTTGACCTTACAAGACTCTCATTCCTAATTTTAAATCTCTCTAAAAGCAAAGGAAATGCTAAAAAGTAAAAAATGAAACCGTGCTTTAAGAAAAGATGTGAAGCACCTCCTACTTTGGTCTCCAGCTAACATCAAAAGGTTTATCCCCAGCACTGTAACCGCAAAACTTGTTTTCAATAGAAGATCAAGACAACTACACTTTCAAAAGTGACTCGAAAAGGTGATCTTGATGTAGACATAGAGCACTAAATAAACATAGTATATGACGGTTATCTATGATAGCAAAAGTGCTTAGAAGCTAAGGAGAAATGCATTCTAATGGAAAGCAAGATGAGCCAAAAGTCAGTTTGCTTTAAGTGATCTTCGATGCTAGAACATAAATGCAGGGAAAACACTCCCTCATATTTAAATCTATACATACAAAAATAAGATTCAAATCAATATGCTGATTTGAAAAATACAAGTTGAAACTATTAACAAATTAAAGGCCCATGCGCAACTGAGCTAGAAGCCTACAACAAGAAAAACTAACCAAAATTATACTTCATTAAGATACAAAATGTAAGAAAACTAACAAATGTAATAGTTGAAAGAAGACCCAAAATTTGTTCTGTTGAGATCATTAAGAACATTAAAGGAATATTCGCATTTGTTGTAGAGAATGACTAAAATTAAATGAGTAGTAGTCATGGAGATCAACCTGGTTAAAATTTCTTACTCAGTCAGAGCTTCTCATAAAGGACATGTCATTGTTGGAGTTTAATAGCTTGCTCCAAATTCAGAAGAATTTCCCGCAGTCTTGGTATTCCTAATGTGACATTCACCTCTCCTTGGCCAGAAAGATGGAATGTGTTATGCCTGAATAACATTCATGCTTTAAATATACATACACAAAAAATTATCAAGTGTACTAGAAAACCATTTCTGTTTGAACTTTATGATAATAAAACATAAAAATGAAATCACATAACCTATCATCATTTTCTATAAGAAAGCTACAAGGAAAGATGATAATAAATCAAATAAACATGTAAAGTTAGTCTAGTTTATTTTCCCAATGAAGTTCAAAAAATGTGAGTCTAGTATTTTATCATCATCATCATCATCATCTTCTTGAATTACTGATTACATATTTATAAGATATAGTCATTGTTACTGATGCATTATATACAAATTATGAAATTTACCTACTATTATTCTTGATGCTAAAGATCACGTACTTCCAGAAAAGATACAACCCTTCATCATAGCATGGCATACAACAACAACAACAACAAAGCCTTATCCCACATTAAGTAGGGTTGGCTACAAGGTTGCAGAAAGCAATAATCGGATTTAGTCAGCCATTAGTCGATTTTGAACTTTTTAATTATTTTAATTACATAAATTAGTTTTTATACATATATTCTTATATATTAACATAGATGTGCACATTTTCTACGTTATCATAATGAAACAAAAGAAGTAATTGACTTTGAATATAACATTAAGCACATTAGTATAATTTTGCTTTTAAAAAAGCAAAAAAAACTAAAAAAATTTAAATGTTTGATGTAAAAGTCACCTAACTAGTCGGGTTGATTGACTAGGCCTAATTGAGTCGGCTACCCCTCTCCCCAACTAGACTAGTCGACAGAGTCGATCAACTTTTACAAGCTTGGTTGGCTACATGGATTCTTTGCCTCCATTTAGATATATATTGTTTCATTCTCGGGCTTAGATATAGAAAACTAAGATCTCTTCATATAGTCTTATTCCAACATTTATTGGACCCTCCTCACCCTCTCTTAATCAGCTCAATATCCCAAAACTTGCATCTCCTTAATGGTTCATCAGAAGACCTCCTTTGTAAATGGTTAAATCACCTTAAGCAAATTTCCCGCATCTTATTCTCGATCGGAGCTACACCAACTTTTCTTCTGATGGCATCATTATGAATTTCATCTTTACGTGTGTGTCCACACAACCACCCTATCGGTTTCATTTCTGCTACTGCCATTCTCTACACATGTCTAAGGTTCACATGCCAACATTCAGATTCATAGAACATTGCAGGTCTCACAACTACTTTGTAAAACTTTTCTTTAATTTTCGAAGGAGTTTTCTTATCACAAAGAACAATAGAGGCCGATCTCCTCTTTAGCCAACATGCATTTATTCTATTTTTAACATCTCCTTCAATTTCCTCATCATATTGCAATATAGATCCCACGTATCTAAAAGAATCTCTCTTCTAAATGTTATCGTCACTAATCATAACCTTAGTTCCTTCACCATTGCTTCCATCAAAAGTGCACTTCACATATTCAGTGTTAGTCCTACTTATACAAAATACTTTAGTCTCCAATGCATGTCTCAGACCTCAAGATTCTCATTTATGTTGGGAAAAATTACCTTTTTATTCATGTGACCCTAGGGCTCTCTTATATAGGAGAAAATCCATGGATAAATAGCATGAGAGGTACATAAAGAAAATAAAATAAGAAACAACACTGCAGATGTATAGTTGTCTCAACACTCCCCCTTGAACTGGAACATATATGTTTATCATGCTTAGCTTGGAAAAGCATCTTTGGAAAAACCTCTAGTAAGAGCTTCGGTGAATATATCGACAGTCTGATCTTCAGTAGAAATATGAGAGTTGGATATGATACCCTTCTAGATCATGTCTCTGATATAATGACAATCCACCTCTATATGCTTTGTACATTCATGGAATGCATGATTATTTGTAATAAAAAGCGATGCCTGATTGTCACATAGAACCTACATAAGAAGAGGTACATCAACTGCAAGATCAGTCAAAACTGACCTCACCCACATCATCTTTGTGCTTCACTTGAGCCATAGCCCTGTATTTAAACTCTGCACTAGATCTAGCAACCACTGGCTACTTCTTGCTTTTCCATGACACGAGTGAGCTGCCAACAAAAATAGGGAAATCAGAAGTAGACTTCCTATCCCTAGGGCATCCTACATAATCTGCATTTGCACACGTTGTCACATCAAGAGAAGTGCCTTTACTGAATATAAGACCAGTACCTGGTGAAGACTTCAAATATCTCAAAATCACATAGAAAACATATATATGAACCTTTCTAGACTCCTCCATGAACTGGCTCACCTTTCTCACAACAAAGGAAATATTTTGCATGGTGATGGAAACATATAGGACTTCCCAACTAGCTCACTATATCTTCTCTTATATATCTCTTCAGTGTCATCATCATATAATCTCATACTTGGATCCATAGTAGCAGTAGATGACTTGCACCATGCCATACCTATTTCTAGTGGAAGGTCAATAACATACTTACTATGGGGCATCACAACACCACGTTGGTTCTCTAGAAACTCTAATCCAAGAAAGTATCGAAGATTGCCATGGTCCTTGGTCACAAACTACTGACCTAGGAACTTCTTGAAGCTGCCTAAATGAGCTTCTCATCATCGCCCATGACAATAATGTCATCAACATAGATGAGAACAACAACGATACCTCTCTGTGTCCTCTGAACAAAAAGAAATTGATCTGTAGTGGACCAGGAAAACCCATGATGCTCTATGAACTCTGAAAGCTTTTGGTACAAAGATCTTGAACTCTACTTCAGGCCGTAAATCGCCTCGTGGAGCCTACATACCTTTTGAGACTCCCCCTCAGTAGCAAAACCTGGTGGCCGCTGCATATAAACCTCCTCCTGTAGATCTCCATAAAGAAACACATTCTTGACATCAAGTTGGTAAAGAGGCCATTCTTGTGAAACAACAACATATACAAGAATGCATAATGTTGAGTGTTTGGCCACTGGAAAGAAGGTATCCTGATAATCCACCCCATAAGTCTGGGTGAATCCACGTTCTACAAGCCTTGTCTTGTAGCGATCCGCATTGCCATCTACCCATTGCTTCATCATAAAGATCCATTTGTATCATACAACAAATGAACCTAGAGGGGCAGAAACAACACTCCATGTACCAAGAGACGAAAAGGCGGCCATTTCCTTCTCCATGGCAAATCGCCAACTGCTATCCAATATGGCCTCCTGAGATGTTCGTGGGATAGTAATAGCTGAAATGCTAATAACAAACCTCCTGTACTCCTATGAAAAATGGTCCAAGGAAACATGCGTATCTAGAGGATATGTAGAGCAATTGCGACGGGCTTCCTGAAGGCAATAGGTACATCGAGGTCATCAACCTCTCTATTCTCTGGTATCAATTCCTCCTGTATAGTATCCTTTGGATCAAGAATAACACAACTGCCATTAGTAGAAATAATGTGTTCACTACATATCTAGGGTGTGCTGGATGATGAGGAAGGCACATAAGCATATGGTCGAGTAAAGGACATGTGAATGTAAAATCGAGGTAGGAACCGAGTCAGGTAGATGGAGGTGGAGGTGGTGGAGGAGGTGGAGGTGATTGAGACTCAACATGAGGAGTTCTTGGTGAAGATAACGGAGATGGCGGAACAAAGATATTCTCACCAGAGTCAACATTAGACAATGTGTCACCTTAATGCTACTGGACCAGGTTGAGGTGCACATACCTACCTAGAGGAGGATGAGAGGTTTCGGATAGTTGTACTGCCCCCGTATGATTCTCAAAGCCAAATGATTATGCCTCCTCACCACCTCATCCGTGCTGAGTTATGTGTAAGGTGAGTGTCCAAGTCAAGCCATTATCTCTGAGAATCATGCATGCATTGTTAAGTGCTCTTCTTAGGCTCATCAAGACGACATGTGAACATAGCCTTGTAGACTTAAAGAATTAAGTTGCTCTGGACCTGAAAAATCTTAACTCCAAATCCTATAAGGTTCCTCAGAAGTTAAGTGGATTAAGATCTTAACCAAGCTCCATTCTTCAATATGATTCCAGACTAGTTTAAATATCAACCATAATGCAGAAGAATGCACATGCAGATGTTTACAAAAACACTTTTTGGTGGGAGTTTTTCAAACTATGCAGTTTTTTTGGAAGTTGTTTTTTTTTTTTTAAAAATTTTAGGTATTTTTGGGAGAAAGAAAGAAAAGTTTTTATAAAGATCTCGTATTAGTATTATTAAGGATACATATATACAAAGACTTCAGGGTTTAATTATGGTTTTTACAATACACATATATACAAGTGGTTTTCATACCCCGTAAATATTTCTCATGTGGTAACGTACTTTTGCAATTGTTTTTGAAAATATTTTTCAAAACCAGTTTTACAAACATTTATAAACTGTTTCTGCAAACATTTTATTTTCACACAATTTTCAAAAAATTTGTACAGTATAACTAAATTTGGAATGGAAATAATTTTACAAAACTTTTTGCAAACAATAATTTTTTACAAACATTTTTACAAAATTTGTACAAAAAATATTTTTGCAATTGTTTTACAAATAATTTTGAAAAAGCATTTTTGAAAACATTTTTCCAAACATTTTTATTCCTGTTTTATAGCCTCGTTATTAGCATACACCAAGTACGAGTTATGGATAAAGTATATTTACAAAATGTACGAAGCCCCCATACTTAGCTCGAACGATGTCCTCAGAGTGATCATGGAGAGATGAAGAAAGATATAACTCGTGCTGAGTATTAGAGAAGAGAAAAGAATGCTATACTACAAAGACATGAAATAATAGAAGAATAAAATCAATAAAAGTCAGTGATCCTCCTATACATACGTCAAGCAATCCTAATTGTTGAAGACTTTACACAAAAGGAAAAATCGAGGAGTAGAATGTACAAACATTACTTGCCCTATACTTAGGGTAAAACATCACTGAGTAAAGGAAACAAAAATGGAGGTAAAGGAAAAATGAATAATCACAGTTCTAATACCCCCTATACTTAGTATAGAGTGTATCCTAAGTATAGCAAAATCATAAGATGGATATGGGGTATTATACCAAAATGAATGAATAATATAGACAATATGGATCTATACAATAGCGAAATAGAAGTGAAAATCTGGTATGATATGCAAATGATGTGAGTCAAGGAACACATCTCATACAAAACGAACAGGGGCAACATTAACAGTGAGCGGATCCATGACCAAGATATGGCTTGAGGCGCTGATTGTTGATTCGAATGGTGGATTAAGAAAACTACTCAGATATGTCGATGCTTTTGTTGTTGTGCACCTTTCGGACCAAGTATGGTCCCTTCCATTTACTTTGTAATTTCCATGGAAATAATCTCAACCTTGCATCAAGTAACCATACACTCTAGTTTGGCTTAAATTGTTTATGGCTGATGTGAGGATCATGCCATATCTTCACTTTATGTTTATATTTTAGGCTATTTGAGAAGGATGTGTCTCTCAACTCCTCCAGGGCAGCCAATTCTGCTCTCCTCTGGTTTCCTACACTCTCAGAATCCAATAATAACTCAGTGATTGCTCAGAGTGACTTTTGTTTGATTTCCACATGTAAGTGGCATGGCTAGCCATAAATGAGTCGAAAAGGAGATATGGCCAAAGATATCTTGAAGGAAGTACTATAGGCCGTGACCAATCCTTTCGATTTGGGTAGACAACCTTCTACAAAATAGTCTTAATCTCCCTATTTGAAACCTTAGCAAGATCATTCATCTATGGATGATAAGGCATGGAAACTCTATGGTCAATGTTGAACTCGTTAGCAAGAACCCTTACCTTATCGTTGATAAAATGAGTTCCCTTATAAGAAATCGAGACTCTAGTTACCCCGAATTGTGAAATGATTTTCCTTAAAAATTTGCAAATAATTTTTGCATCTACAGCTTGGTTGGGGATGGCCTCAATCTAATGACTCACATAATCTACAACTAATAGAATGTACTCAAATCCCTGACTCTTAGGGAAAGCACCCACGAAATCGATGCACCATGCATAAAAAACCGCACAGAAGTGAATGAGATACATCGACATCATATCTATCTGTCTACAAGTGCCCATCCTCTGATAGTCAGTACATCTCTTCACAAATTTATCTGAAACCTTGAAGAGGGTAGGACACCAAAGGCCGGATTGGAGAACCTTCTATGCTGTCCATCTCCCAAAGTGATGTCCTCCTACTTTAAGCTTATGGCAATTGGTGAGTATCATATGGTTGTCCTCCTGAGGAATACACTGATGCCAGAAACTATCCCTCCCTTCATGGTAAATGGTGGGATCCTCCCAATGGTATGACTTGGCCTTCACAAGGAAGGTCTCAAGTCGCTGCTTGGGCCAACCTTGTGGATCTTTCTTGGCAAAAAGATAGTTCACAATGTCAACGTACAATGGAAGCAAGGTGATAGCAAGAATCACCTTGTTTGGGAATGTCTCAGTGATAGGTGTGGTCTATAAGAATCCTCAAGATGCTCTAATCAGGAGAGGTGATACACCAACACATTTTTGACTCCATATTTATCCTTAATCTCTATAGCAAACTCTTAGAGTAGAAGGATCCATCTAATCTATCTAACTTGGTCATACTTCTTGGCCATGAGCTATTGTATGACGACGTGATCGGTATAGATAGTTACTCTAGATCCAAGAATATAAGATCGAAACTTATCTAGAGCAAATACTACAACAAACATCCCCTTCTTCATCACAGTGTAGTTCCGCTGAGTAGCATCCAAAGTCCAGCTAGCGTAGTGAATGGAAGATGGTACATTATCCCTCCTCTGTCCAAACACAACCCATATGGCAAAATCAGAAGCATCCATCATGATCTTGAATGGGAGAGACCAATCAGATGGCTGGAGGATAGGAGCCTGAATAACCAAATTCTTGAGAGTCTCAAAAGATGAAGGACATTTATCATCTACAAGGAACTCGGTGTCTTTCGTGAGCAAATCAATAGGCGGTCGGGCAATCTGACGGAAGTCTTGTATGAACCATCGCTAGAAACCGACTTGACCCAGAAAAGACCAAACTGTCTCAAATTGGACGGTGGTGTGAGCTTCTTGATGATATCAACCTTGATCGGATCAACCTCCATGACCTTGTTGGAGATGATGTGGCCAAGGACTGTCCTTGAGTCATCGTCAAATGACTCTTCTCCTAAGATAAGGCTAAGTGGACCTCTATGCAACGCTAAAGTAGTCGGTCTAGGTAATTATTACAAACATCAAATCCATCATCGTAGATCGAAAAGTTATCCATGAAGACCTCGAAACATTCACCCACCATGTCCGAGAAGATGGAAAGCATGCACCTTTGTCATGTTGCCAGGGCACTATATAAACCAATGGGCATCCATCTAAAATAATACATTCCAAAGAGACATGTGAACTTCATTTTCTCCTGGTCTTCAGCACTATGGCCACCTGATTGTAGTTGGAGTACCCTTCAAGAAAGTAGTAATGACTCTTCCCAACTAACCTCTCAACAATCTGTTTAATAAATGGTAGTGGGAAATGATCCTTCTTGGTGATCGTATTCAATCTTCTGTAGTCTACACAGACCCTCCAAGAATTGGATACTCGGGTAGCTATCTCCTTTCTAGACTCATTCACAACTATGGTGATACCCATCTTCTTGGGTACCACATGTAAAAGGATTAACCTATTTGGAGTCAGAGACAAGGTAGACAAATCATCGCTTCACCACTTAGATATCTCCTTCATGACTACATCGTGAAGATTTGAGTTTAGCCTATGCTAAAACTCACGTGATGGCTTGATATCATCTTCAAGATATATGCGGTGAGAGAACATGGCTAGACTTATCCCATGGAGATCAGCTACACTCCCTCTAATTGCCTTGCAGTTTTCTTTCAAGAACATCCATCAAATGAGATTCTTGGTCTTAAGTCAAATTTGCTGAGATAATGACGAGGAACATCTCAGGCTTACTCGCAAGGAATCTGTACTTCTTGATCTATGGAATGGTCTTCAGTTCTGGACATGTGGGATTTGGCGAATCTGGTCTCTAAAAGGTCTGAGTGAAAGCTTCTAAATCTACACTTGAGAACTCACGCTGAATCAATGGACCTGACGAGATGGCCCTTCTGGTGTATCTATCAACTGTACTGGCTAAATCTCCGCCCTAGAAACCAGCTCTGTGGATATCAGATACGATAAATAATCATCAAATACTTTATAATCAAAATCGGTGCATGTATTCAATGGATCATAATTTGAATCACATGAAACATACTCTGCTTCGCTAACCAAATCATAATTGTCAACCTCTAAAGTGTCTTGTACCATGAGTGTGCTCTCTGAACTTTCATCTGCTATCATATGTGGCTCTACCATCTCTAAAGGTGTGACAAGAGCTCGTGAAATCTGGCCTGCCCAAACTGCTTCATCATCTGTAATCACAAAATCACACTCATGGTAGACGTCTAGCTCTGAATTTGTCATATGTCTGCCGAAAGCAAGATAAATCTCTGGCCCTAATCTCCTCCATCATCTTTATTTATATACTCTTTCCCTCGACGTGAAAGTATACGTTCATGCTACCATGATCGGACACTACCTTGGCTGTTTCCAAGAAAGGTCGTCCTAAAATGATGGGGGCATCGGTCACACATTCAGGGATCTTTATGTCCAACACAAAGAAGTCCACAGGGAATTTTAGGCCCTGAATGGTGATGAAAACATCCTTTAATAATCCCTTTGGCCTTTTGACAAATCTATCTGCAAACTAAAGAACTATCCTGCTTTGTCTAAGAGGGACAAACTCGAATCAATCGAGTAAGGCATATGGGAGGTGGTTAATCGATGATCTGCTGTCTAATAGAGTCCAATGAAACCGCTTCTCATGATTATGGAATCCGACATACGGAGCTCCTGCATCTGGTTTCTTGGTTGGAATCGGTTCCAATGGTGAAGCAAGTAGCACGAGTGGCCACATGGATTTCTGCATTGTGATTTCTCCTCTTCTTCTTATGGACGATAGTCTTATCTCTAACATTCTTTTGGAAAAGAGGGATGTGCTCAAGTCCTCCTGAAGAGTTAGCTGGATCTGGAATCTTTCTATTATCTGCTTTCTGAACTATGTTTGGTGCCTCGTTTTTGTATTTTCTGATTTTTTGTTCTTCCTTAAGCGGAGTGCTTGAGGGAAGGGGATAGAGGGAACCTCTACAAAAGAATGAGGGTCTGGAGTAGGTTATGAGCATGCAAAACTATGGAATCCATGCAAGTATAGTCAATCACTACAGATGGATATAAAAGAGATACAGAAATCTTTCTTTTATTTATATTTTTTATTTTTGATTTTTTTAATTTTTTTGAAAACATCCTTAGGTAGAGGAGAAGTCAACACAACAGACTAACTCTTGGTGGCATCAGTACCACTGAAAATATCTGAACCCATGACATTAGCACAACGCTTTGGCCTGACATCTGATAACTTGGTTGAATCAACACAACCATCTGCTGTTGGGGACACGATGGCATCAGTACCAACATTTGGATAGGCATCCTTGGTGGCATCATTACCAGCATCATCATCATGGGTAGCGATATCAGCACTGCTCTTGACTTCATCTGGAACCCTAGAGTCTTGGTGTAATAGGATGTTTCCTAGACGAGTCACCACCGACTGGCTTCCTACCAGTCCTAATTGTCACAAAGTCATCAACAAATAAATAATGCATGTCATCTAGAATATCACTAGGAGAGGTGGTCTCTATAGACTATACATGCTCAGAATTTCTCTTCAAGTTGTTATGGTTAGGTTCAACCTATGCATGTATGGCAACCTTGACCTTGATTATTTCCCTCATTTCTTGTTGGAACTTGTCCATCTCTCACCAGAAGGTAGCTTGCTACTCAGAAAGCATATGGGCAAGATGATTAAGGGCTAGGTTCTCATACAAGTACGAATGAGAACATCGGACGGGTTGCCACGGGGAAAATGAGGCTGCCTCTACTACTGTTGCTGGTGGTATGAGTGAGGAGGAGGAGGTTATGGGTACTATTGATGAGGTTGTTGTTGCCTCCACTATTGACCCTGATATGAGGGTCGAGGACCATGCTATGGCTAATGCTAGGAGTGCTGGGGCTGCTACTATTGTTGGGTACCCTACCATGCTTGTGTCGGAGGATACTAGTGGAATGAATAACTTCTAGTTGACCATCTGAAACCCGGGAGATCATGATGGATTCTAGTCTGCTATTGGTACTAGGAGTACCAAATCCCATTGACTTCCGTCAATAGCTCCTGTTGCTCGTGAAATGGTGGGGGAAGGGACTCAAAGGGCTGATCCTGATGATACACCACCAACTGAGTCTCTGAAGAAGAGGGTGATGGCAACTGGTATTGTAGGAGTGATTGGATAGACTCTTCCTGAATGTGGTGAACATGACAATATGAGGCAGAGGGTTGAGACAAACTACTCCCTTGATCAGTTTTTGGCCTGGAATGTGGTTGAGAAACCGTCCGTGCCTCTTGAAGACACATGATCTGGGTCTTCTTATCACTAAGGTTGGGGCCAGTACATCAATCTTATGGATCTTATCAAGGCCCTAGCACGTCTTCTTCTCAATAATCTTCATTCGGTCGAACTTCTGGCTGATGATACGCATATCGGTAGCTGAAGATTCTGCTAGGGCTGTTGTTGTAGAGCAGGAAGAAGGACCAGCTTCAATATGTGCTATCCTCTGATATGAAGTTGCAGGCAGGAGAGGCTTCCCTTGAGTTTAGGCCCAAGTCTGGGACATCACTGTATAGTTTCCAATCATCTCCTCATAATTGGCCCGGACTTTATCTTCATCCTCGGAGAAGTAGAAACCTCCACCCGAGGCATTCACTAGCCCCTACAGCTCAGGTGTTAGCCCACAAAAGAAACTCTAGATGAGGTTGGGCTTGCTACTCTCATAGTGAGGATACCTATCGATGAGCTCTCTGAAGCGATCCCAAGCTTCATGGAATTGTTCATGGGGGATCATCGTGAAGTTGCTAATAATTCCTCTGGCTGCATTGGTCGGACCGAGTGAGTAATACTAGTTTAGGTACTCAGTCTGGAGATGCTCCCAAGTAGTGACTACCCTCCCTAAGTGCTTTAACCAGTAGGCTGCTCGATTAACTAGGGAGAACATGAAGGCGATCAATTTAATGGTGTCCTTATCAACAAATCTGTCATGTTCGGTGCAACAAATAATCTCAAATTCTTGTAGTTGGAGGTAGAGTTCTTCACTAGCATGCCCATGGAACTTAGGCAGTAGCTGGATTGTCTGAGGGAGAAGCTCGAAGTCTCCCAACATGGCTGGAAGCTAGATCCATCGGTGAGTGAGGGCTGCACCCGGGTTGTGCACCTGCATCATGGTGTGTGATGGCCTTTGAGGTTCTTGCAGCTCATCCTAGCATCTGTCATCTGCTCGGTCCTCCTGCTCTGGCATCCCTCTGCCACTAGATAGTCTTTCTGGTTCTCCTCGTATAACTCTCATCTATGTGAGCTCTCTCCTCACCTCTACCATGAAGATCCCATGGTCCCTGATCTATCTCCGCATGGTCTCCAAGGAAGCTAGTAGTGTGTTGTTGATGCTTCTTGGTCCAATATGAACGATGAGGTTTGAGGCTGCTCATTTATCCTGTCTTTATTTGCCATTTCTACGATCTCTACAAATGTAAAAGACCCTAGCTTAGGTGCAGCCAAATGAATGTAGGTTTACATGCCTATCTAAAGGTACCTCAGGAGTAGAAGAAGAGTGGTCGAGGGGGAATAGGGTGGAAGCGAACTCGGGTTCAGCGAGCTGCTTTGAGCTCTCTGAAGTTGGCCTAGATGAACAATGAGGTGTGATAGAAAGTGATGATGCCAAAAGAAGCCTAAGAGATCTCCTTACCATCATATTAATCTCAAGATTTATGAAGAATTGATATGGATTGAAAGTAGAATAAGAAAAAGACCCTCGAATCACCTACTCGACACAATATGATGACCGTGAAAGTTCAGTCCTTTATCTTGTCAAATTTGATTAGGTGACAATCCAATCTTACAGAGCGGGTTAGCGAGCTGTTAAGAACTCGAATCTCCCTTGTGGCTATCATGGATTTTTACGACTAGTTGCGCCTATTTCCAAACAGTATGGTGTAAGTACAGACCATTTTCGGCTACTCAATGGAGCCTTACACAATGCTTTGTAAAACACCAACTCTACTAAGGAAGTATGGACTGTTTACCGGCCACCTGAAAATCCTCACTGGAGAATAACTAATAATTTTTCTTAGAGTTGATAGTCCGAAGAAAGTTCAGGCATGGCTCTATCCTAGTGTGAGGGTTGCTCAAGTCTCAACAGTAAAATCAAACAAGGAGGGGCTTACTCTCCCTAAAACAAATTTTTTTAGTGAAGTACAATTTTAGGTCAAGTATGCTTTAGCTGCCATGATTTATTGGCTATCTCCTTTTTTAAGTATTTTTCTGAATAAAAGAAACGTCTAACAAGCTTACAATTTCCTTTTTATTTAAATCCGAGAAAACATGGGGAGGAAGACGGAAAAGCCGATGCGCGATGAAATCAATGATGCATGCAAAGTAAGAAATACACACCTTTCTCTAGTAGTCTACATGAAAAGTGATACACACATAAATTAAAGAAACATTTTAAACTAATCTAAATGATGCATTAGGAAATTATCGTAAGATGATAACTTCTATTATGGGAAGAAGGGCTGCTAATTAATAAGAAGAGAGACATGAGTTCGGTCTTGGAAGTCGCTCGCTGCACGCCCCAACGGGTCCTGCTAGCATTGTATGTGACACTTCACGACGTGTGGTTTCTAATCAAATTAAGTTAGCTTTTTGACTAAGTACAATTTCTATCTATTGGAGTATATATTCTATTAGGGTATTTGGACCTTAGTTGCTACCGAGCTCAACCAGAATAAAACCAAAGTCTATGGGCTAAAATATCAGGAAACAAATGAAAAAAAGTGAAAAATCACGAAAAATCCGATGAGGTCTCCTGAGTGCACCAACACTCAGCGAAACAAACCCAAAATAATGTTAAAGTCCACGAGTGCCCAAATGTCTATGTTATTACAAGAATTTTTTTGCAAATAATAAAAATGTCTAATTATCTCCAATGTAACTACTTCTACTCCTCTTGCTCCTCCTCAAATACGGGTCCCTCCAAAGCAGACCAAGTTGTGCTCCAAGTGGTACCTCGCACAAAAAGCAAAGCATGAAGTGGTTAGAAATAGTTATAAGAAAGAGAAGCAAAAATAAACAACAAGAAAATATAACTACTTAGCTGTGCTCCCCGGTAACGATGCCATTCTGATGGGTGGTTGATCGACTAATGTTGTTGTGACCCTAATAAATCATGTAATCAATGAAAAAATAAACCACTAAGAGATCAAGCAAACAAATCAAGCAGTTTTGCTACTTTTATTAACCTGGTATAGCGACTAGGGTCGAACTCAAGGAGCACAATCATACACTCAGAAATCAAGGGATTTTTTTATTGTTTTTAGTGGTTTTAAATTTTGTAATTTTATAAAATTTTCAAAGTGAAGGAAATAAGCACAATGAACACAAGTAAAAAACACAATATTTTTTGTATTTTTCAGATAATTTAAAAATGCTCAGAAAAATGTAATAAAAATATTTTTTGGGTTTTATTATTTTATAGCATTTTGGTATCAAATGTTTTTGTGATTTTCTAAAAATCAAATAGTGGTAAAAACAATAAACTATGCACAACCAGGAATGGTTTGCAATCTAGAAATAAGTAAATAGCTTAAAACTCCTAGAATTTATTTTTAGGATAAACTAGAGGAAAATACCTACATACAAGAATTGTAATCACTATTTTTGGATTTTTTTAATGATTTTATATGATTTTTGTAAATTTTTAAGTGTTTTGAAAAATTTTAGGTGTTTATATGGTATTTTTAAACAACAACGATATAAAAGCTAAAATATAGCAAATGGAAACTACAATAATTTTTATAGATTTTTTTTAGTGATTTTCGAATTTTTATGTATTTTTTCTATACAAATAATGACTATATAGGGTATTTTTGATATTTTGATAAAAGAAAATATATAAAAATCAACAAGCAAAAATTACCATAAATGACACATGCTAGCAGGAGCCACATACAATTTTTAGGCAATTTTGGAAGTTAATTTGATATTTATTTCAATTAATAAAAGACTAGTTATGAAAAATAGTTCACAGGGATTAGATTGCAAATTATTTAAGTCCCAGGGCCTAGCAGATAACAAGCAATGAACGTCCGTGGTCTACTTATGCAATTTCTCCACAATAGCCACACACAACACGTGAACCAGAGACGCATAGGTGTATATGCAATTTTCAAAACAATAAATACATCCCATAACCAGTAACAAGTTCAGGACAAACACTACAAGCATCCCAAAAAGCACGCGTAAGTGCATGTGACTAAAACTTAGATGGACTAAAAAGTAAATGTCAAAACCATAGGGTCCTTACTGCAAAAGTTTTCAACTACAAACTTTTTTTGTTGGACTAAGATGAAATAAAAGACATGCATGGGAAATGAGGAAATATACCAGGGAAGCATGTGATGCATGAGGGAGGTTTGACGGCTCTTATGGACTCATGTAAAAAGATCTGACGACCAAAGGATGTCCATGGACGTGCAGTTCAGATCTGACACGTCAAGGTCTGATCAACGGTCTACAAGGCCGCTCTAACGTATGGCACAAATCAGGTCCACCTTTGATTGAAAGGCTATGGATTGATCTCTATTAAACAACCCTGGTCAAGTCTGGAGCTACATCTTCAGATCGGACGACAAGGAGAGATGCTAGAAAAACAGAGCTCAAGAGAACTTCTCCCGGGTGTGGACAGAGATCCAAGAGCCCGATGAACTCACTAAGAGGTCCAACATCTCTTGTAGACATTCTACGTCATCTGGAGTCTTCGGGAGAGACGATGATTGGTTGGATGATGGTGGCAACGCACCTCCTCCTGAAGCTGCCTCGCTTAAGTAGTCGGAGCATGAAAAGGGCCAGATCGTGTGTGCCTGGACTTGAGAAGGGTAGAGGGACTTGGAGGGTTTGCTCGGGTTTGATTATTGCATATAAAAGAAAAGGGAAATGATGGGGGAGGTAGAGCTCTGGTTCTCGACGAAGGCAGAGATGTGAACCTAACCTATTCCTGCTCTGGTGAGTAGGATCTAGGGGTTCATGTCACAAAGGAAGATGAAGGGTGAGTCGAGAAGTCGATAGAAAGGGATAGGGGGTATGAGATGGAGCCCCGACTAGCTGGTCGGAGCAAATGGAGCAGAGACGGAGGGGAAGTCGAGGTCCTACCCTCGACCGGGCTGTAGAAGGCCTAGGAGGCTGCACACGGTAGAGAGCTTTGTTCATGTCTTAAGCAACATCCAATCAACTACCAATTTGAGCTCAAAGGGACTCTCCAGAAGCCTGTCACATAGTTGGAGGTGGCTAGGGAGATGTAAGGTAGCAAGGAACATGTTGCAGATCAAGGGAGGAGTGAAGTTTTTATAGGGCTTCTGCAGGGTCTGAAAATATCAGACGAGGGAGTGAAACCCTGGGAAGATCTGACCGTGCCTAAGGACCCACAAGGATCACGGATCCTAAGAGAGTAGTCAATCGCAAAAAGAGAGGCAAATGGAGGTTGACTCAATCGGGAAAATGTGCAAAATCAGTCCGACAAGAAGGTCAGTCGGGTCGGGTCTGGTGGAGGAAGGGTTGACCCGAGTCAACGAACTTATGCCCGCCAATAAAGAGATTTGATAACATTAAATAAAAGAATAATAGAAATATAGTAAATGAATTAAAAATAAAAATGATAAAAATGAAAAAATGTTTATTATTTTTCAAGCTATTTTTCTGTGATTTTTAATTATTTTAATGAAATAGATATAATCTATATACAATATGGAGTATTATATTTAGGTATAGTATACCTATATATGTTATTCTTAAATTTTTATTTTATTAACTTTATAAAATATCCTTTATTTTTATATTTTATTTATCTAAAAAATATATAAAATGATTTATAACTCTGATTTTTTATAAATTAAATAAATATATTGAATCAATAGATAGTGTATTCAACATACAGAAGTGTGGCTTTTATACAATGGATTTTTATTTTTATTTTATTTTGTGAATATGTACACGTGTGAGAAGCTAAAAAATAAAAGAGCATGCTTTAAAGCTATGTCTAAAGATAGAACAAAGGAAACTATCACAAACTACAAAATAGCGAAGAATGAAGAAAAGAAGGCTATAAGAGAAGATAAGTCAAAATCTTATGAAGTTTTGTATAAAAATCTCAACTCTAAGGAGGGAAAGAAGGATATATTTATGTTGGCCAAAGCAAGAGAAAGAGAGACCAAAGACCTTTCTCAAGTGAGATGCATTAAGGACGAGGAACATCACGTGCTTGTTACTTAGAAGGATATAGAAACTAGATGGGAGTAGTACTTCCATAAACTTTTCATTGGGGAAGGAAATAGAGAGATCACATTAGGTGACCTAGCTAGGAGTGAAAGTTACTTGAATCGTGCAAGCTATAGACGGATACAAAGAAAGGAAGTAGAGGAGGCTTTGAAGGTTATTATACCTGGGAAAGGTGTAGGATCGGATGGCATCCTTATAGAAGTATGGAGAGTTTTAGGTGAGTGCAGTTTAACTTGGCTTACGAATCTATTCAATGTTATTTAGCGAAGCATGAAAATGCATGAAGATTAGAGGAGGAGTGTCGTAGTTCTTCTTTATAAAAATAAAGCAGACATTCAAAATTGTTCAAATTATAGAGGTTTGAAGCTGATGAGTCACACTATGAAAACTTGGGAATGTGTGATCGAAAGAAGGTTGAGGCTAGTTTCCAACGTAAAAGAAAACCAATTCTCATCCATGCCAGGTCTCTCAACTATTGAAGCCATCCATTTGCTGAGGAAAACAATGGAGATTTATTGAGTTAAAATGAAGAACCACTATATGATCTTTATTGATTTGGAGAAGGCTTATGATTCTGTCCCATGAGAGATATTATGGAGAGTTTTGGAGAAGAGACAAGTACCTACCCTATACATTACCTCATAAAGGACATGTATGATAGGGCTTTATCTTGTGTAAGGACCCCGTCTGGGAAGACTGGCTATTTTGACATCAACATTGGTTTACATGAAGGTTCAACTTTTAGTCCATTACGTTGATTATGGATGAGTTGACAAGTCACATTTAGGATGAGTTACCTTGGTGTATGTTATTTGGTGATGATATTGTGTTGATTAACGAGGCTAGAGATGGAGTAAATGAGAAGCTTGAGGTCTGGAGACATGAGTTGGAGAGTAAAGGATTTTGTATAAGTAGGGCTAAGACGAAATATATGGACTGCACCTTTGATGGAAGCAATGGTGAAGGAATCAAGGTGAAGATTGGTGATGATAATATTCGGAAGAGAGATTCTTTTAGATATCTGGGATCTATTTTGCAACATGATGGGTAAATTCATGGATATGTTACTAATAGAATAAATGCAGGCTGGCTAAAGTGGAGAGGCGCCTCTGCTGTTCTATGTGATAAGAAAATTCCTTTGAAAATTAAAGGAAAGTTTTACGAAGCACTTGTAAGACCTGCTATGCTCAATGGATATGAATGTTGGCCTGTGAACCATAGACATGTGCAGAGAATGGTTGTAGCATAAACGAAAATGCTAAGGTAGATGAGTGGACACACACGTAAAGATCGGATTCGGAATGATGCAATCATATAGAAAGTTGGTGTAGCTCCTATCGAGGATAAGATGCAAGAAAACCGCTTAAGATGGTTTGGTCATTTGTAAAGAAGATCAACTGATGCACTAGTTAGGAGATGCGAGTGTTGTGACGTTGATCCAGCTAAGAGAGGGTGAGGACGATCCGAGAAGTGTTGGAAAGAGACCTTATGAAGGGATCTTAGTTCTGGGGATATAAGTCCGGGATTGACCGAAGATAGATCTCAAAGGAGGCGAAGAATCCATGTAGCCAACCCTACTTAATTATGGGAAAAGGCTTTGTTGTTGTTGTATATGCACAAAGTGTAAACTAAAATATTTACAAGAATAGGTATCGTTACAATGTGGCCTATTTCCACCTACTTTTATTCTTTGTCGATCACGTCAATTCCTGACCTTCACTCATGGTTTGGGTCTATCGGTATTTATTATATAATTTCCTCCTTATATTCATTTTCTTTCTCTTTATTTTTTTTATTTTGGAAAATATGTGTTAGTTATGCAATATTAACAATGTCATGCATAATGTTAACTTATTATATTTACATATATTTATAGATTTTTTTGCTAAAAGATAATGCTAAAGTAAGATAATGAGAATCATATATCCATCAAGCATCTTTCGTCATTTGAAACTCTCAAGAATCTGGTTGTGTAGGATCCTGTCCTTCAACAATTCAATTGGTCTCTCCCATTCGAGACATGATGGATACCTCAGATTTTGCCATAGGGGTTGTTTTAAGACAAAGGAGGGATGGTTTACCTTTTGCCATTCACTACTCTAGCTGTACTTTAGATGCATCCCAAGGGAACTACACTATTACAAAGAAGGATATGCTAGTTGTAGTCTTTGCTTTGGATAAGTTCAGCACATTCTTGTATCTTGAGTGTTGATCACACCGACATCTAGTACTTAATGGCTAAGAAGTTTGCCAAGGCACGATTTTAGATGGATCTTTCTACCCTAGAAGTTTGATATTGAGATTAAGGATAAGCCTGAAGTCAAGAATGTGGTGGTGCATCTCATCTTCTGATTAGAGCATCTTGAGGATTCCAAGACGACCACACTTATTACTGAGACTTTCCAAAAAGAGGCAATTCTTGATATCACCTCTCTCCCTTGGTATGTTTACTGAACTATCTTGTTGCCAATAAAGTTCCACAAAGTTGGACCAGATAATGACTTGAGACTTTCCTAGCGAAAGCCAAATCATACCATTGGTAGGATCCCACCCTTTACCACGAAGGAGGGGATAGTGTCTGCATCGATGTATTCCTCAAGAGGAGCACCATAAAATCCTCACCTATTTCGACAAGCATAAGGCAAGAGGACGCCACTAAAGGAGGATGACAATGCAAAAGGTTTTCCAATCTGGCCTTTGGTGGCCAACACTCTTCAAGGATTCAGCTGAATTCGTGAAAAGGTGTACTGAGAGGATGGGTAGTTTTGGTCATAGAGACATATTGCTGATGTATCCCATTCACTTATGTGAGGTTTTTGATGCATGTGGTATCGATTTTATGGTCCCATTCCTGAAGATACAGCGATTCGAATACATTTTGTTTGTTGTAGATTATGTGAGCTGTTGGGTTGAGGCCATCCCCGCTCGAGCCACTGATGTGAGGACTGTTTGAAGATTTCTGAGGAAGAATATCATATCACAGTTTAGGGATCCTAAAGTTCTGATTTCTGAAGGGGTACACATTTTATCAACAACGAGGTAAGGGCACTAGCTAATGAATTTAGCATAGACCATAGAGTTGCCACTCCATATCATCCACAGACGAAGGTCTTGCTAAGGTTTCAAAATGGGAGATCAAGACGATAATGTAGAAGATCCCCCCCCCCCGAATTAAGGATTGATATAGCTTTTGGACTAGGTCTTGTGGGACTATAGGACATCATTCAAGACTCCTTTGGGTACATCTCCATTTCTACTCGTTTATGGCAAGCCATGCCACTTACCTGTGGAGATTAAGCACAAGTCACTATAGACAGTCAGAAAGATATTATTGGCTTTAGAGATTGTAGGAGATAAGAGAAGAGCAGAGTTAGCAATCACGGAGGAGCTTAGAGATACAACCTTTTCGAGTAGCCTACAGTATAAGGACAAAATGAAGATATGGCCTAATTCACACATCAACTATAAGCAGTTTGAGCCGAATCAGAGAGTATGGATATTTGATGCCAGACTGAGATTATATCTAAGGAAATTGTAGAGCAAGCGAAAGGGACTGTATTTAGTGAGAAAGGTGCACAACAACAACATTATTGACATATCCGAGTTATCTTCTGAGTCCTCCTTTCGAGTCAACAGTTAGCTCCTGAAGACTTTTCTTGATCATAACCCATTGACTATTGATGTTGCCTGCTTCATTTTGTATGAGATGTATTCTTTGATTCACATCTTCTGCATCTCATGCTCGATTTACACTTCTGTTCGCCTCTTTGTATATCCATATTTTCTTTTACTTTCTTTCTTTCTTCCATTTTTGTTTAACACCCCAATCCTTGCTTGGGATTCTTGTTATATTTAGGATGCACTTCACCCTAAGTATAGGGGGTGTTGAACTTGTGTTTTTCATATTTCCTTTTTGTTCTATTTCCTCTATTTTGGTGCATATACATAGGTACATCCAACCCTGAGTGTAAGGGAGGAAATGTCTATTTTCACTTCTTCGAGCGTTCTCTCAGTTGCCACTCAATTGTTGATATTCATTTCTATATTCAGGGTTCTTTTACCCTAAGTACAAGGGGGACAAATCGAGTCATTGATTTCATATATTTTCTCTTCCTTTGTCTTCCCCGATTGTACATTCCTTTATGCTGAGGATTATTTGATCCTAAGTATAGGCAGGATCACCGACTTCTATTTAATTCATTATTCTATTCTTTGAGTCATTGTAGTATATAATTTCTTTTAACTTTTCTATACTTAGCACGAGTTATGTCTTCCTTTAGCATCCTTTGATCACTACGAGGACATAGTTTGAGCTAAGTATAGGGGGTGTCCTATATATTGTATATATACTTTAGCCATAACTCATACTTTGGTGTTAATAATATGGCTATTATTTATAAACTCGAAATAAAAATGTTATGAAAATTGATTTGAAAGATATTTGCAAAATGTTTTGCAAAATCTTTTGTAATTTTTTGTAAAAGTTTGTAAAAACCTTTTTAAAATTATTTTTGTATAAATTTTCTAAGTTTGTAAAATATTTTGTTTGTAAAATTTTTGTAAATTATTTCTATATCAAAATTAAGTATATTATACAAATGCTTGTAAAATGTTTGAAATTAAAATGTTTCGAAAACTAATTTTGGAAAATTATTTGTAAAAATATTTATAAAATTACTTGGTAAACAAGTTTCAAAAAAGATTTTGAAAATGTTTTTTAAAATTTTGTAAAATGGTTAATAAATTTTTTTGTAAATTATTTTACCACATGGTTTTTAATTTTTGGGCTTATAAATTATTTGTATATATATGTTGTAAAATGTTTTTAAATAAAACATGTACTTTTTTGTAAACTTTGTATATAAAATTCTTGTATATAAAATACTTTAAAAAAAATTGTAAATAAAATCCACTTATAAAAATTGTACATAAAAAATTGTAACTATTTTCTTTGTAGAATGTGTATAAAATCCTTCTAAGCATGTGTAAATAAGTACATATTTTTGTAAATGTTTGTAAATTCTTTCCTTTATTTCTTATTAAAACTGCCATAAAAATTGAAAGGATAAATCCATAAAAATTTATAAGATTTCTTTGAAACACTTTTCGAAGAGATTTTTTCTTTTATTTCCTTTTCTTTTCATAAAAAAATTTGGAATTATTTGTTTCATGTGCATTTTTATTTTTCAGAATAGTATTGACATTTAAACTAGTTTGGAATAAAATTGAAGAATGGAGCTTAGTGAAGACCTTAAACCACTTAATTTCAGAGGAAGGAACTGGATTGAGACTTTTCAGGTCCCAACGACTTAATTCTTTGAGTTCACAAGACTATATTCACATGTCATCTTAATTGGTCTAAGCAGAATATTTCACAACACAAGCATGATTCTTTTAGATAATGGCTTAACTTAGACAAACATTCTACATATAGCTCTTCATGGATGAGATGGTGAGGGGAAAGAATCCTTTGGCTTGGGTAGCACACGGGTGTATAACAACTAGTGGAAACATCTGTCCTCCTCTAGAAAGGGTAGTGCATCTTAACATGGTCTAGTAGCATTGAAGTCTAATGACAAGATGATGTGGGTTGCAATAATGCTTCAAAAGAGGAATAGTCTACTGGCTCAAGAATAAAAAGTCCTTATGTACATGTTGCACATGTTGTATATATGTTAAAAAATTGCAAAAAACTCCAAAAAAAGGGGACATGCCTGATTGAAAATAAAATGCCTTCCAGAGTGTATATAGTTGAATAAGCAAAGTTTATGTGATTCGATTGTCTCTTCTCATGGAAGCTTGTAGCTGGAGACTTGGCTACACTAGTCAAGCTCCAAAGGATACACGACTACACTTGCCAGATCCATTCTCTTCTTTCCCTCTTCTTGAGTCGATTTCACTTGAACTTAGAAGGGAATATCCCCCTCCTCGAGGAAAGAGCTACTAGATCAGAGGACTAGAGTTACCTTTTTGAGGGAGGTTGTTTCTTTCTTACTTTTGAGGTGGGGATGTATATTTCACTTACACCGTACAAGTAAAGATTCATATTCATAAGAGTTTGTGTATGTAGACTTGATCTGACCCGACTGTTGAGGCGACCTGACTAGGAATCTTGTGGAACTTGAGGGCTGCTAGGTTTTAAATCCATTTCCCATAAGGTTTTGTTAAATTAATAATCCAAAGGTCTGACCGAGCTTCATACTTTAAGTTTATGAAGATAAGTTTAATAATCAACAATGTTCTATGTTCTCTCCTATTTCTCTTCTTATTTTCCTTTTTTCACTTCTTTGAATAAGTGTTTGCTAAGGGACTAGTAAAGTTAAAGTACAAGGAAATGAATTCATCATCTTTATTCTTTTATTTTAGCCAAATTCATTAGGAAAACATCTACTAATATGTGTTAAACTTAATAAATTGTCATTCATCATTGATTTGTTAATAATGTATATTCAATATTCTTGTTAACCAAAATAAAGGAATAAAGAAGAAAAATAAAAAGAATAAAGAAGGTCATAAATATGTAATAAGTAATACCGAGAGAAGGTCAAATATTAGAATGATCGATAAGGAATAAAGTAGGGAGAGATATGGCCTCTATTTTTAATAAAATCAAAGGAAAATTCGTGTTGATATTATTTATTCTTTTTGTAAATATCTATCACTATTCATTCTGTAAAAACTTTTTTTTTTTGAATGAAAATTATGTAAAAACTTTGCACTGTTTTATTCATCAATAAAAAGATCTAAAAATATTTTTTCTTTAAATAATGTAGTAAATAACAATATAATAAATATAATTGCAAAATTAAATTATGTACAATTGTATAACACACATACTTGTATATATATGTATATATTTATTTATTGATCCTTTTTCTTATGTATTTATTTTATATATTGTATTTTAAACATTTGTATATAATCTGAATAACTAAAAACATTTTATAAATTACAAATAAATAAAAATAAAACCAACTCTTCAGTGTACAATAACATCAACTATGTATATGTAATACGTAATGCTAATTTATTACCTCATATTTTTAACTTATAAAAATCCAATAAAAATATACTTATACTCCTTAAAATATGTTGCAAATAAATAAAAGATAAAATTTTATATATTTTTGTAATAATAATAATAAAATATGTATATAATATATAGTTATATTATACCTATACATACTAATGTATATTGTATATATATTATTAAAATAACAAAAAAAGCTTCCAAATTAACTAACATTTTTTATTTTGATTGTTTTTATTTAACATCAGTTACTATTTTAATTGATTTTTCTTTTCTTTTTTGTAAATCCTTTTTTTCTATTGGTAAACCCAGGTCTGTTTTCTCGGGAAAACCGTCTCCCCTCCCAGGTCTAACCCGGGCAAACTTCGCTAGAACTGATTTCTCTACTTTTTGAGCTGGAGTCCATTCACCTTGTACCTAGAATCACACACATGATTGTTCTCCTTGGATACACGACCTTCATGGATACCTAGGCTATACTAAATCTTCCTTGGTTTGCGTGAACATTCTTGATTCTTCTAGACATGTAAGGCACCCTATAAATCATTTCCTTGGCCATTACAACGCCCTAGTTCACTCCACGCCTCTTCATTCTCCACATGCATCTTTAGGGTTGTCACAGGACCCCGAGAGATCATTCAAGAGATTGAATTGGTGCATGTTTGAGCAGACTCTCTTCTTGTCCGGAGATCTCCGTCGTGATGAGCCTCTTCCGCCTCCCACAACGGAATCAGGACCAATACCCAACGTACACTCAGTAGTTCTTCTCCTTCTCATCCCTGATCCTAAAGTAGCTTCATCTTCAGACTGGTCACCGTTTATTTTTTATTTTATCTTCATCGCCATCGTCCGCCATCGTTGCTTTGACCCATAGATTGGAGCTCCATCTCTACCATCCATCTTCATTGATAGACTCTTCACATCATCCACTATCTTCCAGTAGAACCTGATTATCCTTAGACTCAATCTTCAGGTTGAATTTAGCATTGGTCATCTTTCTTCCATCTTCACCGGAGGACAACCATCAATCCACACCTCTTCTCTTGTTGTTTCTACCAAATAACATCGATCGTAGAATCACCTCCAAGTATTGAGTATTCTTGTAGGTACTAGTGCATGAGAGGAGCTCGATTCGAGTCCAAACTTCAATGGGAGAGTAGTTCTAGGTGATGCACCTTCCACTTCACCATCCAACCATCCTTAGGGCCATCCAAGGGTCCCATTCGATATGTACCACTTCCAGTATCGTGTTGGAATCCTTAGACGACTCCCTTCATCCAAGTTCTTATTGAGAGCCATTTATCGATGGATGCAGAGGGATTTCTTCAAACCTGATTAGTACCGCACAAGCATGCCCAAATCTAGGTGGTCTAATTAGATAAAGAAGGGATCTGGCATGCACGTCACGCCCTTCCACCTTACCATTACATCAAGTTAATGGGTCATCTGACACATATGCTAGCGCCACGTTTCTGACTGTCAGATCCTTTCCACAACGTCATCAGAGCCCTATATCACACAATGTGCATTGCATGCACCATCAGGGTATATTGCATTTTTCACTTGCCTTTTTGACATTTCATTTTAGTACAATAAGTGTAAAAGTAGTTTGAATATTTGCAGTAAGGACCTCAGAGTTTTCATATTTGCATTTTAGTCTAGCTGAACCATAGTCACGTGCTTGTACATGTGTTATTCGGGTTATCTGCTTGTTTTCCCTTATGCTTTCATGAATTGCTGAAGTTGGAGAAGTTTTTGGATATTTGTAATTATACCCGTGTGAGTTCTAAATCATGTGTGATGCACATTTTCACTGGAATGTTTGCATCTTTTGCTCTGAGACTTTATTGTAGGTTACTGATGGCCCTGAAAGTTAAAATCGTTACATGTAGGTCTTTTATATCCTGTTTTCTTTCTTTCTCATTTATTTATCAAAATAAATATCAAAAATCAACCAAATTTTTTTAAAAAATAAGTGTTAGTTCCAGATAGTGTCTTCTTTATGTGGCGATTTCATGTGTTGACTTTCTTTTTTTTGCTATTATTAAATATTCAAAAAATTTATAAAAAATCGCCTATTTACGTTAGAATATCCATAAAAATTTGAAAAATGTTTTAAAAAATACAAAAAATTAGATTAGAATTATTTTTTTGCTTGAATTTCTATCCAAGTTTCATTTTATTTGCTTTTATAAAACGCTAAAAATTTGAGAAAATCTAAAAGAACCATAAAAATCATATAAAATATTTTCAAAATCCAATAATTTTATTTCTTATCTATGTTTGTAGATATTTAAATTACTTTCTAATAAAATTTCTAACTGGGATTTTTTAGTTTATTTGGTATTTTTAATTTGAAAAATACTCCTAGATATGCATTGTGTTTTATTTCCTATTTTTATTCATTTTGAAAATACTAAAAATATCTAAAATCCTTGAAAAATCACCAAAAATGTATAAAATTATCAAAAACCAAAAATAGTTTTACTTGACTTTTTTGGCTATTTTTACTATATTTGAAAGATACAAAAAGAGTGAGTGTGTCTTTTATTTAATTGTTTTTATTTGTGCTTTGTTTATATAATTAAAATTATAAAAATTTGCAAAATTAAAAATCATTAATAATGTGAAGATAAGAAAACAAAAAAATATAAAAATTAAAACCCCATAAATAATATAAAAGATGAAATTTGACAAAAGACAAGGGTAGTTTGCTTTGTATTTCCTTTTTTTATTTTTTTATTTGTCATTGAATTGATTCACTCTCATTTTAATAGCATTTGACTCCTTGTTTTCTCCCCTGGATGCTATATCAAGTTAATAGAAGTAGCTTGGACCACTTTCTTTACTTTCTTTATTCGTTTTACGGTTGAATAATGTTTCTTGATTTCTAGCCAGTTTTCTGTGGTGACAAGTATGCTTAATTTCATAACTTAACGGTATTCATCTAATATGTTATTAATGATTCAAGTGCTGAAATCTTCATAATCTATAACAGTTGAGAGTCTACCAAAAGAGCAGATAGAAGACTATGATTTTCTTGTAGAGATTAGACACCAACCTATTCATGGATGACATCGAGACCCATGAATTCCTCTCTACAGAGGCAGGAGTGGATAACACATTTGACTTCCCCATTGTATCAGAGGATGAGATATTTGCTGATTTGCTAGATGACATGTTTGATGGCCACTAGTCCTTAGTAGAGACAGAAGAGATTTTTGCAAACATCTTAGAACAAGATCCCATCATTGAAGATTTTTGTGCATCCATAGAGTCAGAGCTTACAGAATCAAGGGTGGACAGTATAAAGTTGACGGATATGACCCCACAAATGCCATGCGGATCTCCATAGGTTACTACAACCATAATAATCAGGGGAGCGGTCTTGTGGTCCACATAATGTGGGACCACTAAGTCGATGTGATCACAACTTACCAAAATCAAGTGATTAAAAGAATCAACCCACACAATATAAGAGACAATCAATGCAAGCAAGTGTGAATCAAATTTTATTATACCCTGTAAAACAAGTATGTATAGCAGGAAAGCAAGTAGGGGTCGAACATGAGAAGCATGAGACGTCGCATGTATTATTTAAATGAATAAATAAATCAAGTGTATGCAAGTATGAAAAAATCACTAAATGTATAAATGTGTTTTAATAAAATAATTTATTTTTCTAATTATATTATTTTTTAAATTTTTAATTTATTATTTATTTTATTTTAGTAATATAATAATAGATATTATAAGAATAATAAAGACTATATATCATATAAATACTATATAGTATAATATATATAATAAATGTGAAAAAATCAGAAAATAATCAAAAGAGAACAATCCTTGTTATTTTTTGAAGGTTTTAAAATGGTAATAAGATATTGATAATAACTAATAATAATATTAATTGTATAAAATGATATATAGATATATATTGGCTATATAGGATGCACTATATATTAATGTAGATAAAAATAGTCAAAATATATTTTTTTACATTTACAAATAATTTTATGTTTTTATGGATTTTTTTGGGTATTTTTTTGCAATTTTTTAATTTTTTAAAAATCTGAAATATAGTAAAAGAAGGACCATTTAATCATGTCGAATTGATTTGAAATTTAAAAATAAAAAATCGCAAAAAATCTTTCAAAAATTAATTTTAATACATAGATATAATAATAATAATTAAAATTCTGAAATATAAATATTTTTTTGGATTTTGGGAATATTTTGCAAATTTTTTAGAGTTAGCAAGAATTGGATAATTTTTAGATATCTTCTTACTAGTTTTTGTGATTTTCATTCTATATTATAAAATAAGATAATAAACATCAACTAATTTTTTTCATATTTTTTATAAAATGTTTTGCAAATTTTATTATCTTTTTTAAGTTAAACATGGAATAAAATAACTCCAAATGATTATTAATAATCATTACATGCATGTAAAATGGTAAATAAAAGTATAGCGTGAATCAGAAGCCAATCATTAGCATACAACCATTTTTTTGAAGATTTTTGGAGCAAATGAGCTATTTTAAATTAAAAGATTTTCAGAAAATAAGATTAATTCTAGATGGTAGGGGTATATTTGTAATTGAATTAAAAGGCAGTGGCACATATGCAAAATAACCTAAATTTTTGTACTCCAATTTCATTTTTAAATATTAAATAGCAATACAAAATTCGAGGGTGCCTAGTTGCAATATATCCCCTCACGTGGGTGTCCATGTAAGGTGACATAGAATTGGACTAAAGTGTAATAATGAAAAGAAGTAAGGGTTCTTCTACAAATTATCCACAAAGTTTTAAACTACTTTGAATAATTACAAGACCATTTATCAAATACAAAGAGAGTGGAGTGGGTCTATGAAATTATATCATTTAAGCACTAGTGATCATGTGGTTCTTGTACAGACACGTGGCAGATCCAATGCTTGAGGGAGGGCAACACGTGGTCTTGATTCAACGGCTCAGTTGATCTGGACCAGCCTCCTTGATTCAACGACTCCAAGAACCACATGAAGAACATGGAAGAACTGTTCCATGTCCTTCCTTCGATCTCTGATTCAGACCGACTCCAACCATGATTCACCTCGTCGGTAGGTGCATCTTCTCCTTGGCATCCCTCCGTGTGTGCAGGTATCCTCAGATGGAATCAAGGTCCCTTCGAATGGGACCTGGGGGTCTTCGACGTGGATCCTCTAGTTGAACTTCAAGTCAATCTCCAAGTATTTTGTTCTGGATCAACACTGCACCAAAAAATTCGGTGGCTCGAGAGCGATACTCTCAACCTAAAAATAACAGCTGGTGCTGCATGGAATGGAGGGGCGAAGAGCTCTGATGAAGGGTGACAGAGGGAGCTGTAAATCACTTCGATTCATGTTGAATTGAATTAGTAAATGGATGGGTTTGTTGAAGAACTATGAGGATCAAGATGGGGTTGAAATTATGGCGAGATACAGTCGAATCATAGGTGAAACAAACCTGGAGCTTGAGCTCCAGGTCAACGAAAATCATGGAAATAACCTAAATCCACTAATCCAACTTAAAAGCTAACTAAGAAAATGTAATCTATGCTAAAGACATTACCTAACAACGGATGGAAGGGCTTCAACTTTGTTAGAAACCAAGGAAGCAGAACCGCTACAAATCTTTAATGGTGAGTTGGATCACCTCCTTAAAGTGTTCCTCCTCATTGCAAATCCTCTCTTCTTCTTGTTTTCACCAAGGTGGGGAGAGAATGGGATAGATTTGAGGGATTGAGAACACTTGGAGATGGATCAAACTGGGAAAGATGGCTGGTGAGCTTCTTTTATAAACATAATAAGGGGTCGACCTATAAGGCAGATGCTTCTAGAGTCGATGGAGATCGACCATATGTAAGGTATGCGTGGGGATTACAGAGGGTCAATATCCATGAATCGAGCATCATGCCAAGCCGAAGCATCATGTGGTTAGGTGGAAATTAGACAAAAACCCGAGTTCTAACATAAAAAGTACGCGAAAAAGAGAGCAGGATCAGTTGACCAAGGGTCCACGAGCGCAGAGTTTCCTAAAAAATTCTGGAAGGAAAAGATTTGTAAAATATATAAAAAAATAATAAATGGTTTAATTGATTTTTATTAAAACATAAAAAATTCTTATAATTTAATGTAGTATTTTATACATATTTTTATTTATTTTTATGAGGCTTGTTATTTTGAGATACTATTTACATGTACAATTGTAGGTATTTACCTATATATTGTATATTTTATTTTTATTTTGAATTTTAAATTTCACTATTTTATACACATATTTTATATATTTATAGCTTCTTTTAATCTTCCTAAATATATTTTTTGTTGTATTTTTCTAAAATTATATGTACGATTACTTATACAAATATACATTATAGGTGTATACAAGTGTATTTCACATGTGTATGCAAATAAAGTATTTATTTTAATTTTCTTTTGATGATTTTAGTAGTTTGCTTATGTACATGTGTTTCAAATGATTTATACAATTTAATAAAAATAAAATAAAATGACAAATATAAAGAATAAGTAAATTGAATATTATAGGCAAGTATACTACACAATAGGTGTCCAAAACCTAAATTTTACACTTTAACTCCAAATTAAATGAAACCACCTTCATTAAATATATTATTAAAATTTACATAAAAAGATGATTTTGATCAATTTTGATGCAGTATGGAGAAGATACATGTCTTTAAAGGTTTTTTTTGTCTTTTTATTCTGTATGTCTCAGGCATACTATGCATTATTTTTCTATAAAATCAACTTTCTGTTTATCTTTACATTTTTATATATAATATTCGAGGACAAAGTTTATCAATCTGGGATATAAATTATAAGGAATAAAATATGTCCCAAAAATTTTTATAGATGAATTAAAAACTAGAATTTTTATGCCTTTTGTGGGCAATTTATCTACCCTATCTCCCCCTACTTTATTCCTTGTCGACCATGTCATCATGATGACCGAGTCTCGGAGTTTAGGGTTACTCAACACCTATGGTGTATCATTTCTTTTTCTTTTCTTTTTATTCTTTTATTTTGGAATTACCGTATTTTATACAATATTTAAGGAATATAATGAATATTATTTTGTACAAATTAATTCTACATACATGAACTTAACTAGGGATTTAAGGCCAAAATGAAAGAATAAATGTGATGAAATGGAGATCCATCACTCCACTGTACTTGCCTTTACTAGTCCCTAGTAAACACTTATGCTTATAAGTGCAAAAAAGAAATTAAACAAAAAAAGAGAAAGAACTTGGATTGATTTTAACTTTCAAATATATCTAATATCAAACTTTGGAGTCAATCAAACATTTGGAGTTTTTTTGTCAGAACATTATTGGGAACCATATTTGAAATACAACAGCCTTTGAAATTCACAAACTCTGCCCAAGTCACCCCAAAAGCCATGTCAGAACAAATCGGTGTCATACATAGTCCCTTATGGCTATAAGTCTATCTTGTACAATGTGTGTGTGATATGTATCTCCTCTTCATTGATGCGATAAAAGTAAGTCTTCTCCCACGTGGTGATCATAATTCCCTGATCCAATTACTATTTCCTCTAGAAGCGGGGTATTCCCTTCTAAGTTCAAGTATAATCGGCTCAAGAAGTGGAGGTGGAATAGAAGAATGAAGGCTAACCAGTGTAGCTACCTATCATAGGATGCTTGACCAGTGTAGTCAAGTCATCGGTTGTAGGCTCACATGACTTCGACCTGCGAAACTTAAGGTTGCTTATTGACTATATGTATATACAAACATACTCCAACGGGAATTGATTTTTCTTTGATGTTTGCCCATCTTTTCTTTTTTGAAGTTTTTGGATGTGCATTTTTTAATACTATGTATAATAGTATTTATATAAGTACTTTTCCTCTTGAGTTTGTAGACTATCCGTCTTTTGAAGCATTATTCCAACCCACGACTTCTATCATTAGACCTTGTGGCTATTTGATCGGGTTGGGGTACAATGGACACGGATATGTGACTTTCAATGTTTCCATTAGCTTATGTCTTATGCCAGCAAATTCAGCTCTCGACCACTTCAACTGAGTAGAGCAAGGTGTAAAGTGGAGGTGTGCAAGTTAGGTCACAATCAACAAGAGTCATGCTTGTGTTCTGAAATATTCTACTTAGGCAGTCAAGACGACATTGAACCAAGTCACATAATCGCAAAGAATTAAGTGTAGTAGACCTGAAGTTCCACAATTCCATTTCCCTTATGGTTCCAGTGATTGGGTGGATTTAGGTCAAACCAAGATCCAATCTTCGGATTTTATTTAGATTTGTCAATTGTTATTATCAATCTGAAAAATTCAAATGCTATGCACAATGTCGAAAATCTTTTTGTGATGTAATTTTCTAGTTTTGAACAACTTATGGTTTTTTTGGAAAAACGTTTTGCAAATTTTTATGCAATTTTTGAAAAAATTTTGAAAAATTTTTATGGACCTTAAATTTTGCAAGTTTTTAGTGATTTTTAAAAACAAAAAGAGATTGGAAAATAAGTATGTGCATATATTTACATGGGAGTGCCTTTGTTATTTACAAGAAGTTAGATGAAAAAAATTACATGAGTTACTTACAAGCTCGATGTATAAAGTTTGTAAAGAATTTATTTTTGCTTGATCTATGAACAGGGTTCTCAAACCACTTTGGAAACATTTTCTAAATCATCTTGAAAACTTTATTTGAAAAAATAATATGACAGATAGTTTTTGAAGATATTTATAAAATTTGAAAACACTTTTGCAAATATTTTTCAAACAATATGCATAGATTTTTCAAACGATTTTTGCAACCACTTTCCAAATCATTTGCAAATAAATTTTTAAAATATTTTAGTCAAATAGAGAAAAGAAATTTTTACAAACAAACATTTTTACAAAGGTTGAAGACATTTTACAAAATATTTTCCAACAATTTTCAAAAGATTTTTCAAAGTGATTTTGCAACCATTTTGCAAAATATTTTTAAGTTGATTATTACTCAATATATACAAAAAAATTGGGTGTGGTTTTTACTAATTAGACATATTATTTGAAAATACGCAAGCACGAGTTATGGATAAAATATATACATGTCCTCATCGATCAAAGAGAAAAGGAAGACATATTTGTACCAAGTATAGGAAAATCTGCACTACAACAACCAAATAATGAATGAGAAATCGACCGACCACCCTATACTTAGTATCAATTTATCCTAAGTAAAGCAGATTGTACATAAAGAAGGCTGGGTTAAGTGTGGGAATAAATAAATAGCGGCTCCGCCTATCTCCCCCTATACTTAGGATAAACTATTCCCAAGTATAGAAAGAATGTCAAGAGTTGAGGAGACATGCGAGGGGATTAAAGAATAAGCACCCATGTACACTCATCCCCCTATACTTAGGATAAAGCATATCCTAAGTATAGAAATGATGAATGGGATAAGTACTACTTTCAGAATAATTAATGAATTCAAAATGAAGAGAAGAAAAGAAGAAAATGATTAACTAATCAAAGTTATTTTGATTGCTTTGTCTGAATCTATGGGTGTTGTGATTGGAAGTTCTTGTTCATAGGTTGTCTGAATGGATTCAACCATGGACATGAACATATCATGCTCAAGGTATGGTTTTAGAAGTTGTTCGTTGATGAGGAAAAGTTTGCGTTAGTTGACAATCCAGATATGTCTATGCTTCTATTGTCACACACATGCTTTACTACAAACGACTCGATCCACTTTCTCTCCAAATTCCTTGGGAATAGTTTTAACTTTGCATCAAATAACCAGATTTTTGACACAGCTTGAAGGTCTTACGGTGGATATGCATGTCGTTCCACTTCTTGACCTTCTTCTTGTACATAAGACTATTGTCATATGCATAGTCATGAAATTCGAGAAGTCTATTTAGATCTACTTTTATGTTCTTTCCATCTTTCTTCAGATCCAAAATTAAGATATTGATTGCCCACAAAGATGCATGAATTGACTAAACAGGATAATGGCATGGCTTGCCATAAACGAGGCAGTAGGGAGAAATTCCTAAAGGTGACTTGTATGCAGTCTGATAGGTCCAGAGAACTGAGTCGAGTAGTTGAGACCAGTTCTTTCTGTTTAAAAGCACAAGTTTCTGAAGAATCATCTTGATTTCCCTATTTGAATACTCTGCCAAGCCATTAGACTGTGGACGGTATGAAGAGACTACCCAATGTTCTATGCAATATTATTTAGTTAGATTCTTCACATCTCTATTGATAAAATGGCTACCCCACCTGATATGAAAATCTTGGGGATCCTGAACTATGCAATGTTATTTTCCTTCAAAACCAACAAATGGTCTAACTGTCGGTAGCTCGGGTGGGGATAGCCTCCACCCAACCACTCACATAGTCAACAATAAGCCGAATATATTCACAACCCTAGCTACTAGGAAATGGGCCCATGAAATCAATGACCCATGCATCAAACACATATGAAATCGGAATATATTTTAGGAGCAATGTGTCTATCAAATTGATGGTGCCTCCCATCTTCTGATAATTACTGCAATGCTTCACAAAGTCCTTTGCATCTTTGCATAAGGTTGGCCAACAGGGGCCGCATTGAAGTGCCTTTGTTACCGCGCGTCTTCCATAGAGGTGTCTACCTGATTCTCGAGCATGACAATGCTCAAGGACAATATGAAATTACTTCTGAGTAATGCACCTCCTCAAGATGCAATATACCCCCTAACGAAAGAGATATGGATCCTCCCACTCATAGAAATAAATATCTATCAAGAACGTTTCCATCTTTAGTTTGGGCCAATCTTGTGGAGTTCTCTTGGACATAATATAATTCACAATATCGATGAACAGTGAAAGAAAGGTGACTAGCAAGATTGCCTCATCCGAGAAGGATTCATTTATCAGTATTAGGATTTGCTCAAGAGTATCGAACTCTGGTAATCTGGACAAATGGTCCATCACCACATTTTTAACTCTACGTTTTTCATGGATTTCAAGATTAATTCTTGGAGCAGAAGGATCCATCTGATCAGCCTTGGTTTGGCATCCTTCTTGGCTTGTAAGAACCCAATGGAGAAGTGATCCGTGTACACAATTACTTTGGATCTGGGCAAATGAGATCTGAACTTTCTAGGGAAAATACAACTGCCAGCAGCTCTTTCTCAATAACTGTGTAATTCTTTTATGCTTCATCAAGCATTCTGCTAGCATAGTGAATTGCAAATGGAAGATTATCTCTCCTTTGTCCTAGAACCTCTCTAATGGCATAGTCAGGCACATCGGTCATGATCTCAAATGAGAGAGACCAATCTGGCCATTGCAGAAAAGGGACATGAGTGGTCAGATACTTCAGATGATTAAAGGCTTGTATGACTCTAACATTAACAATAAAATCAGCCTCTTTGCCTAGAAGCTCAGATAAAGGTCTGATTTTATAAATCATCTATAGAGGCCCACATGTCTAAGGAATGACCAGGCTTGCTTTAGATTTGTAGGTGGCTAAATCTTAGAGGTGACTTCAACTTTTGCAGATTAACCTCCATGCGATGTTTTGAGATAACATGGCCTATCACCATCCTATTAGTTACCATAAAATGGTTCTTCTCCCATGAGAACACAAATATGATGCCACAATCATCTTTTCAAGACTCAGTCTAAATAAGATAGGCACTGATTGTAGCTGCCTCTGTAGATCGAGAAATCGTGCATAAAAACCTCAAGAAAAGTACCCAACATATATGTAAATACTACCAACATGCACGTCTAAAAGGTTGCAAGAGTGTTGCATAAGTCGAATGGCATCCTGTGAAAGGCATATGTCCCATATGGATAGGTGAAAATAGTCTTTTCTCGATCTTATGAGGCAATTGCAACTTGATTATACATAAAGTATCCATCCAAGAAGTAGAAAAACTCCTTCACGACTACTCCGTCAGTGCTCTGGTCGATGAAGAGAAGCAGGAAATAATACTTCTTGGTTGCTAAATCCAGGCATCTGTAATCAACACATATGCGTCATGATGTAGGGAACTCTGGTAGCAATCTCCTCTCCTTTTGTCATTCTTTACAATGGTGATCCCTGATTTTTCGGCATGTCATGCAAGGTATTCACCCACTTTGAATTGGAAATAGGATAAGTAAAGCACACATCACACCATTTTATGATTTCATTCATAACGACCTCTCGGATATTTGGATTTAGTCTTCGTTGGAATTCACAAGAAGGCCTACTATATTCTTCCAAGTAAATGTGACGAGAGCATGATGAATCCATGATTCATTAACATTCTTTCTACATTCAATCTTAAATCTCATCTTTTATCAAAACCCTGTTCATCAATAAAAATGCATATTTATGCATTAAAAACATATAAATAAATAAATAATAAAGAAAACAAAAAGAAGGCAGATTGTAAATACGTATATATGTACTATGACTTATATAATATAGATATAGTTGGAAGATATATTTATACAAACTAACCCCTGAGACCAAGTCAACACGAGTTAGTCGACAAACAAATAAATAGGGGAGATAAGGAAAGAAAATCATAAAAGAATTAATTATACACTCCATACATTCTTCATTAAGTAATAAATAATTATCAAAACTTCAAAGATTTTTATTAATTCATCTATGCATATTTTCAGCCAAATTCTTCTTTTGTATATTCATAAAAATGTATATAAAATATAAAAATTATAAAAAATCTCAACTTGTGTATATGTTAAGGAATCCAACTTTCAAATTGTGAATTTCTCAACTTCCAAAAATCATAGCTTTCTCATACGAACTCCAATTTCACTCTACTCACCTTTAATGCTCATAAAATAATATTATATAATTAACGAAGTTGATTTCATTAAAATCAGATTCTGTTTGCAATAAGTCGATTTGAAGAACACACATCACAGTTTGGTGATACGTCTCCATAGCATATGCCCAGATCACATCCATTCATCTAATCTTAGCCTTCTACACGAATTGATGAGAAAATTGCAAGAAGACCCGCTTAAATCTCCAGAATTAACGCCGACTCCAGAAGATTTTCAGTATTACAGTTAGGTTCCCATAAGGGGACCTAGGTATAAGGTTTCCGTAGTTTTTCTTACAAATAGGTCCTTGACTAGGGACCTATTTGAAAGAAGGATTTATCTTCTTGTTGTATATTCTTCTACCTTGCTACTTTAGACATTGGACTTCTTTGGACTACTCTTTGTGGACTTTGGACATTATTATATCATCATTGTTTTTTTCTACATTTTATTTCAAATCGATTTTCGAGGATTTTTATCGTGATTTTATCGAGATTTAATTCTTCGATATGTTACTCTATCTTGACTTTTTTAGTACTTTTTTGAGCATGTTGCTTGAGCTATTCGTGGATCTACTATATAGTATCACTATACATATCTCTACCACATTATACTATATTGTAGATCTCCTTTGTTTGAAAAATATCCCTTTGAAAATAAAATATAAATTAGAAAAATAAATTTTCAAACAAAAAATTCAAAAAATAAAAATGGTAAAAAGAGTTTTCCCTTTCTTCGAGAAGAAATTAAAAATGGCAAAAATATTATTTTTTTCCTCAAGAATCTAGGTATTGTTATTCTTCTTCTTCGAGTTCGACCTAGGGATACTTACTTAGATAAATTAAATAGTGTAGGTAAAATAGGAGAGCCTCTTTATTCACTCTTCTTATTCGTTTCTCCCTCTCTCTCTCCTATTTTATTGACTTTTGTTTGATTAACCGAGTCTCTCTTCGTGGTTCACTACAGTCGACATTCTTCATTTCTTAATCACAAGTCAGACTCAATTATCAGATCATAGTGAAGAATTAATATCTCAGAAATCGAAAATTTTCAAGCTAATTGCAGTTTCTTTCTACAACCTCAAGCAGATGAAATTCTTATTCCTGAATCAATTAGGAATTGATGATTACTGGAACCATGTTTAGTTCATCCACTTGGAAGGAGTACTTCATGTTTGCTGGAAGCCGCTTGAGCTTAGGTAGAGGCTGAATTTTTTGGGCAACCTCTGGAATTATGTAGGGCATCGGTGGGGTTAGCTCGATCAACTATACACTATCCACCCTTGACTCTATAAGCACTAAATCTAGAGTCGCACTAAAATTCCCAACAATAGAATCTTGTTCTAAGAAGTATGTAATGATATCATTTGCCTCTTCTAAAGACAGGGGGTCATTAATCATTTCATCTATCATATTAGCAAATAGCTCATCCTCTAAGAAAGTGGGAAAATCGACTGTGCTATATACTCCTTCCTTTATAGAGAGGAATTCATGGATCACATTGTCATCCATGAACAAGTTGGTGTCTCTAATCTATGTAAGAAAATCACAGTCTTCTGCCTACTCTATAGGCATACTATCATTAGTTGTAGATTCTAAATCTTTCAACACTAGAATCATCTGAATGGGTACATTGTCTCTATTAGAGCGAAAGGTAATATGTCCATTGTCGTAATCCACCACTACTTCAGTTGTTCAAGGGAACAACCATTCGAGTATAATAGGGGTGAGCAAAAGAGGAGCTGAGGTGTATATATCGAGAACAATGAAGTCCATATGGAACTACATTCCCTAGATGGTGACTATGACATCCTTCAAAATTACTCGAGGCCGCGTGATCGAAGTATCTAGAAATTGTAGAATCATCCTTGTTGTCTTGAGCGATCCCAACCCAAATTTCGTTAGTAGTGAAGTAGGCATAAGATTTATTGATGATCCACTATCAAGAAGAGTTTGATTGAACTCTTGATCAAATATCATAAAATGAATGAGAGGCACTCCTGTATCTTTCTTCTTACACGGGAGATTCTCGATTGCATTGATTGTTGCCACAATCAATATATGCTTCAGATTTCATTGATAACACGACACGGATGTCTCTTTGAAGTACATTCCTCTTTAAGTCTTTCTTTATGTTTTGCATGTACTTTATGGCTTATAGCAAAGACATCTCAAGAATAAGATTCTGAATAATTTGTATATGATCATGATATGATAAAGTTGTTTTCAAAATTTTATTCTTTTGGATTTTCTAGAGCATCTAGAAAAGGATTATGTACAACTAGAATTAGCAGAAATATTATTTTTTTTATAGAACCAACATTTATACCCGCATCAAGCTAAATATTTGGATGACAAAAAGTAAAGTCTTTGTCTGTCTGAAATAGTGGGCTTTCCGAAATAGCAGACGGGGCTCCATCTATTGGCTTCGGGTTGGCTGCAAGTGCTATCCTTTTTATCATTGGCAAGCTGGTGCTCTGGCTGCTTCTATCCTTTTTTGTTATTTTTGTATTTTTTTCATTTTTTTTCATTTTTTCTAGTGCTCCTTTGTCTTCTTCTTCCTCACCCAACCTTGTTGCTCGTTCGAACAATGTAGAAGGGGACAATGACTTACCTGTGGAAGCTTTATTCTTGCCCTTTATGGTTGTAGATAGCTGTAGCGTCTTACTGCTCCTGAGAGTAACAAAATTAGATAATAAATTATCATGCATAACTGACTCTTTAGGTTTTTCCAGAACATTACAGACTACATTCTCACACCTTCTAAAATTGTTAGGATTTGCCTCCACTCGTGCCATAATTGGGGACTTGTCAATAGTGAGTTCATCAATCTTTTGACTCATCTCTATAAGGCTCTTGACAAGCTGAGACAAGCAGTCGAGGGCTAGGTTCACAGGAGGGGCATCTGATTGTTCAGCGTGCTGGACACGCTGGGACTACTAGTGGTGTTGAGGCTGCTGATAAGGTTGTTGTGAAGGATACTGAGAAGGAGAATGGTATTGTTGGTGATAAGGTGGAGGGTACTCATATGGTACAACTAGGTATTGTTGATTCTACTGGTATTACATGTACTATGGTTGTTGGAACTTATTTAATCTCCAGCCTTGTTGGTAACGTTGAGACTGTTGGTGGAGGTTGATTGTTACCTTGGACAAACCTCCCTCCTTGTTATTGAGGGATTGACAGGAGATTGCAGGCTGGACCTATTGAGGTCCGCCTAGATGGGTCAGATGTGTGTCATTTGATAAACTTCTTTCACCTCTAGAATGAGAGGTGGTGGACGGGATAATGGATATGAAAGGTTCTAGAGTTCTGGTTGGTATACAACTAGCTACTCCTCTGGTTGCTGGGGTAATGATGGCTCCGAGGCTTGCACATAATAAACATGTTGAACTGTTGGCTGGAGCTAAATCTATTAAGGAGGTTGTTGTGATGCCGATCCTTTTGTCTCGACGGGAGTAGTGTCGATGCAAATACGAGATTGCATGAGCTGATTATACTTAACAACAACTCCAGTTGCTTGGTAATATGATCGAATTTGTACAAGTGTTGAATCTTATGTTTGATCATATCGAGCTTCTCAAGATCCTCTGATCTCTTTTCAATTATATCCACCTTGGAAAGGTGGCTCCCAATAATGCTCAAATTTGAGTTCTCATCCCTATCCTACTCATGAGAGGATGTCATGTGTACTATTTTCTAGTGCACTTGTGGTTGCCATTGATAGGCATGAGATGATGGTAGGGTAATTTTTCCGTCAGCCATTTCTTCAAAAATCTGCCATACCACATCCTCATCTTTTATTAAATGAGATTTGCCACGAGAGGCATCGAGCTTCTGACTATCAGTCATCATTCCACCAAAGAAATGTTGGACCAATGTTGTCCGTGAGATATCATGGTGTGGACACTTCTCTTGTTGATCTACAAAACTCTCCCAAGTTTCATGAATGGATTTGTGTCTGGTTTTGGAGAAGTTTGCAAGATGAACATGCATGTGATTCAAACACCTGAGAGGGTAGAACTTCTGCAGAATGGCAGAACTGAGTTCCTCCTAATCCCATTGATGTACTGATGAATCCGGGGTGATCCCGCCGAATCCGGACCTGATGTGGGTACCAGTCATACCATATCCCATTGACTTCCATCAATGGTTCCTGCTCGAAGGATGGTGGAGAGAGAGCTACCAATGGCTGATCCGGTTGATAGACCACTATCTGAGTGTCCTAAGATGGTACTGTGACGGATAGTACTGTAGCTGCTCGACCAGCTCTGCCTGTAGGTGGTGAACCTGGCGATGTGAGGTAGAGGGCTGAGTGGAGCTGCTACCGCTAGCATCAGTACGTGATCTGGGGGGCTGCACGGACGTCTATGCTTCCTGTATACACAATATCTGCATCTTCAGGTCACTCTTGGTCTTTGTCAACTGGTCCATCTGGGCCAGCCCCTGACTCTGCTTCTTCTCGAGGATCTCGATGCGGTCCTACTTCTCGCTAATGATCCCCATGTCACCTGCTGCGGATTCAGCTTCGGTTGCGGCTGCTGAAGGATTGTGGGGACTGACATCGATGCGGGTGATCCTCTAAAATGATCCATCTCCTTGGGGGGCTTCTGTTGTGTGTAGACTTGGGCTTGGGCCATGACTGTAGAGTTCTCTACCATTCCTTCATAGATGGCCCAAACGTCGTCTTCAACCTTGGAAAAATAGGACCCACCACAAGAGGCATTTACAAGCCCCAGCAGCTCCGATGTCATCCCATAAAAGAAACTCTCAACCAAGTTGGGCTTTGATATCTCATGATGTGGACACTGGTCAATGACCTTTTGGAAGCGATCCCAAGCCTCATGGAATTGTTTATTTGGGACCATTGTGAAGTTACTGATCATAGCTCGTGCTGTGTTCATCCGACCGAGAGGATAATACTTATTCAAGTATGCGGTTCGGAGTTGTGCCCAAGATGTGACGTACCTTCCAAGGTGTTTCATCCAGTAGGCCGCTCTTTCAGCTAAGGAGAATGGGAAGGCAATCATCTTGATTGTGTCCTTGTCCATGAATCTGTCATGGACAGTGCTACAAATCATCTCAAACTCCTGCAGATGGAGATGAGGTTCCTCGGTGGCTAGCTCATGAAACTTGGGCAATAACTTAATAGTCTGCCGATGAAGCTCGAAGTTCCGGATGATGGGAGGAAGCTGGATCCATCGGTGAGTGAGGGTTGCAGCTGGGTTGTGCAACTGCCTCATGGTCATCGGCTGCGGCCTCTCCTGGTTAGGTTCTTCTCCTCCGCCTGCTGCTTCTGGTATGTCTGCACCACTGCCCTCGGTCTATCATCTCTGCCTTCTCGCATCTGCGCCAGCTCTCTCATGATATCACCCATGAATACTCCCTGGTCTCTGATTTGTCTCTGCATGGTCTCGAGGGAGGCTAATAGTGAATTGTTGATGGCAGCTTGGTCATATATGAATGGAGGGTGTTCCTGCTCATCCGGGTGTTCTCCTCTGTCGGCCATCTCTTGATTATCTGAAAAGGCAAAAGAACCCATCTCAGGTGCCATCAAATGCTCTGAACTGTGTGCTGCACTGAATTTTGACAATACTGGACTGACAGAAGAAGGATGGTCGAGGGGGAACAGGGCGGAAGAAAACTCGGGCTCGGAGAGTGGGTATGGACTCCCCGAAGCCAACCTAGATGATTAGGAAGGAGTGCTCGATAGCGGTGCCACCAGACGTGGCCTAAGGGATCTCCTTCCCATCATTTTGATCTTGGAGAAATGGCGGATGAGATCTGGAATGCAAACAAGATGTGAAATCAAACCCCCAATTCACCTACACAACTCTGAGCTGATGACCATGAAGGTTAGGTCTTTTATCTTGTCAAATTTTATTAAGGTGATCAGTCAATCTATCAGAGCGATTAAGCGAGCTGTTGGGAACCAAACTCTCCTAGCCAACTGTCCCAATCCCAAATGAGATCTTTCCCAGCCAATAGGAGTTGCGGATCGTTTACTGGCTACCCGATCAATCCCGTCTGCTAAGGACGTCGCGGTCCTCTTTACCAGTTACCGGAGAGATCCTCATTGGAGAACGAATCACCAAGACCAGTAGTCGACCAAGATTTTGGGTGTGGCTCTAGCCTAGTGTGCGGGTCACTCTCTCGCTGCAAATAAATCAAACAATGAGGGGGTTACTCTCCCCAAGGAAAAATTCTTGGTGGGGTGAGTTTTAAGGTCAAGTTTGCATTAGCAGTCCCAATTTTATGGTTTTCACTTTTTTAGGTACTTATTCTGAATAAAGACAACACATAACGATTTTTTCGATCTCCTGATTATTATAAGTCCAATGAAATGGGGAAGGAAGTCGGAAAAGCCGATGCGCGATCAAACACAATGATGCATGCAGAGATAGAAATGCGTACCTTGCTCCAGCACTCTAGATGCAGGGTGATCCGCGCATAAATTAAAAGGCAGGAACAAAACTACCTATATGATGCACGAAGAAAACCGTCCCTAGATGAGCAACTTCTATTAATCGTGAAGAACAAATAGCTAAGACTCGGAAGAGAGACCAGAGTTCGGTCTTGGGAGCCGATCGGTGTCCACCACAATGGATCTTGCACGCGCTGTATACGACCCCTCCCAGCACGTGGTCTCTAGTCCATGTCAATAGCCTTTTCAGTTGATTTTTAGCTAAGGCCAATTACGATCTATAGGCACATGCAAGATATTAGGTGTTGGGCCTTAGCGATTTATGTCACAATCAATAAAAACTCCTTGATCTAGGGGCTAAATCCGCTGAAACAAATAGGTAATAAAGTTGACAAAAACCGCGAAAAAGCTACAAAAACCCGACGAGGCCCCCAAGGAAACAATCTCTCGGGCACTAGACCTTGTGAAGTGTTGAAATGTCCAGGTACTGTTTAAGTTACAATTTTGGAGTCACTCTCTCACAATTAATTACAAGAATATAGGCAGAAAAGTAAATAAGCTAATATACAAAATCTCTAAGTCCTCCTCGTGCAGGTTGTAGCCGGTTTCACGTGGGTGCCCAGGCGCCTATGAAAACACGTCTCCCTCGATCCGCGGTACCTCACACAAAGACACAAAGAGGATGGTCAGATAGCTCAAAAAATGTAAATAAAGAATAAGGGAAATAAATGAAGATATAATAAACACAATCACAATCAATCTCAAAATGATTTATACGTTGTTGCTCCCCGGCAATGGCACCATGCACCCAAATTGTTGGAGATGAAAGTAGGGATCTTCTTTTGCATTTTCGTTGACGATGGGAAGCAAAGCCAAGAGTTGAGGCTTCATCTCAAATTAGGCGTAGACAACAGGTATATGGATCCATTCCGTCATATCTCTGACACCAGGGTTGTAAGTCTCCTTGAGGGTCGTCTATGGATGCCCTCCTCTTGGTTCCTCTCCTCCTCTAGGTTGTCCACATCCTATCTCTTATTCTTCTCCTCTTCTTGCATGGTCTCTCCTTATCCTGATATTATACAACATGTCCTAAAAGGTGACATGGGACACTGCCTAGTCGGTAAGCTATTGCTTTATTACTTGTATGGAGACAAGGAGTTTTGCATTCACTACAATTTGATCTAGCTGCTGGCCAGATCGCCGTTGAGGTGTGTGCCGAGGTGTCTTTCCATTCGGAGCCATTTCTTTCTCTGAATTATAATGTGAATCCAAAATAATCTGTGGCTCCAGATCAAGATCTAGATCTTCCCCAATCAGTGTATATGGAAGCACTAGATGAAACAAATCGATATGTGTTAAGTTCAACATAGAATTTCATTAAGGATGGAGATGTATATGGAGTGAAATCAATTTCCATACAAAATGGGAGGATTTTGGGACAAGAGTGATCTCAGTTTATTGAAGAAGATAGGAAGTCTGGAGAGTAGTTCGCAGTATCTAAACCGTGGTCTCAAGAATCATCCCAAGTTATTAGAGAGGTCTCGCATGGAATCAATGTTGATGTCGGAGAAGTCCTGACTAAGCCATCCATGAGTCATCATCTCAAGGTCAGAGGAAGATCAAATAGATGAATGATACCATGGTCAATGAGAAATAAAAGGAGTGCAAAACAGTAGAACACCTCAAAGTGAGCGGGGGATAAATGAGGATAAAAGAAGATAAAATGAAGGCAAAATATGAACAAATGTGTGGGACTTTGATTTTAGACCTTAATCTAAATCAAACAAACACTAAACAAATTTTGAATTCACCAACAAAACCCAAAGTGAAGATTTGAGAGTTCGGTTATTTTTATCTTTTTAATTTGATGGTCATATTGCAGGCAAATCTTTTAATAGATCCTTAAAACGCTATCCCAATAGGAGTTTGTGTACTACTGGGAAAGTAAATGTACTTCTTCCATCTCCTTTGTAATATATGATCTACATGGTTAGAAATCCTTGATCTCATGCCCGGAGGGCTACTAAGACAAATTATATAGAAAGGAAGCTAATAGGTGAAACCACTACTTTCCTCACAAGCGAGGTACTCGGATGCAAACCGATGAGACAGACATACCCCTGAGGGCGTGGCCTAGGCTCGATACTTCAATCTAAGTCGGTGTTCCACACATGGAGAGAACACCATCATTGACTAGGCCCTACTCAGCCATGTATGATAGAAGCATTAATCCTTCACCATTCTAGGTGATAATCAATGTGCCACAAATCAGGGTTTGGGCTCTATGCTTAGGGGGTGTGCCTCATTCAGCCTAGAGTGTACTTAAAAGCAATGAGGGTTTTATGAACTCAAAACAAGGATGTCCATTTTGATTTTATTAAGGTCAATGTTTTATTACCAGTCCCCTTGTTTTACTTTTTGGGTTTTCACTTTTTTCGAGTAATTTTTAAAGAAATCTAGCTAATGATTTTTTTATTTTCTTTTAAGTCTTAAATGTTATATAAAATATAGGGAGAGGATGAAAAAGCAATGCGAGTGGACACGAGGGTGTAAATCTCACTCTCGTGTCAAATGATGCATGCAAAGTAACAAGACTCATAGTTCTTCCCAATTCTCTCCATATGGGATGCAAGGTAGAATTAAAATATTTACACTATATGGTGATATGCAAGCGATGAAAGCATCCTAAACAGAATTGCTATTATTGGGAAGAACAAGACGCAAACTACTCAAAAATAGATCCTGTGTCCGATCTTAGGGACTCCTTGGTGCCTGCCACAATGGGTTCTGCAAGCACTACATGGAGTCCCTCATGACATGTTGCTCCAAATTCAAGTAATTTGCAATTATTTTTTGACTAAGTCCAAATGTATATCACTATAGGTACATGCTTCAATTAAGTGTTTAGACCTAGCTACTGAGTCAAACAAGCCTAAATCTAGGGGGCTTAAGTTAAATAAAACAAATTAAACAACAGTAGAAAGCTCAAAAATGAGAAACAAAATAAAATAAAAGCAAGAAATCATGAAAACTGTGACAAGGCCCTCAGGTGAACAGACACATGGGCAATGGACCTCGTTAGGTTTGAAGTGTCCAAGTCCAAAATTATTACAAATAAGTGTATAAAAATAAATAAAGTAATCTCCTCAAAAAACAATATCTAAGTGACTACGATTTTCTTCTCCTTGTCTCCTTGCTCTTCCTCTTCCTCTCTCCTGGCTAGCTTATAAGTAGAACAACCCACCTCCTCGCGACTCGAGTGCCTCCTCCTAGGAAGCTACCTTCGTCATGTGGTCCCTTGCAAGAAACATTAACAAGGAAACATGGATTAGAACATATCATATAAATGTCAAAAATAGAAAGCAAAAATGAAAGAGAATAATATGCACGACAATATACACAATTCTACACTATCCGTTGCACCCGACAACAGCACCATTTGTTCAACGACTCTAATCATGGGAGTAGTCTTGGTCCACATAAGTGGTAACACTAAGTCATTGTGATGACAACTCACCTAGTTTAAGTGATTAAAACAACGATCAACCCATGTAATATAAGTGTCAATCAATGCAAGCGAGTGCGAATCAAAATTTATTATACCATATGTATAACAGACAAGTAAGTAGGGGTCAAACACGAGAAGCACGGAACATAGCATGTATTATTTTAATGAATAAATAAGTCAAGTATATACAAGTATGCACAAAATCACTCAATGTGTATGTGGGTTTTAATAAAATAATTTTTTTTAATATACTCATTTTTAAATGTTTTTTTTATTTTTATTTTATTTTTATATTAATAATATAATAATATATAATAAAGGGAAAACGAGGATAATATATAGTATAAATAAGTATAATATATATAGTAAATGTGCAAAGATCAGAAAATAATCTAACAGAATAATCATTTTTATATTTTAAAAAGGTTTTAAAATTTTAAAAAGGTAATAATAATAATTGATATTAATATGAATTGTATAAAATGATATATAGATATATATCGGCTATATAGGGTGTACTATATATATAAATAGAAAAAATTTCCAAATAAATTTTTTTGTTTTGCAAATAATTTTATGATTTTATGGTGATTTTTTGCAATTTTTTATTTTATAAAAATTTGAATTATAGAAAACAAGGATTGTTTAGCAGGGCTAAATGATTTGAGATTTAAAAATTAGAAGATGGTCTTAAAATCTATCTAAATAAATTTTACTAGATAGGTATACATATAAATAAAATTTTGAAATAGAAACAAAGATTTTGGGATTTGTGAAAATATTTTACAAATTTTTTACGGTTATCAAGGTTGATAATTTTTGGAATTTTTTTGATATTTTTGTGATTTTTTGTCTATAGCTATAAAATAAAGTAATAAACAACAAGTATTTGTTTGGATATTTTAGAAAACTTTTTGACTTTTTAATATTTTTCTAAGTCAAATATGGAATAAAATAGTTCTAAATGAATTTTAATAAATATTAAATGCATGCAAAATGTTAAATAAAAAATATAGCATGGATTAGAAACAAAACGAGCTGATACACCCATTTTTTAGGATTTTTCAAGCACATGAGCTATTTTAAATAAAAAGAAATGCAAAAAATAAAATTATTTCAAGCTGGCAGGGGCATATTTGCAATTAAGATAAAAGGTTGGGGCACATATGAAAAATATCCAAAATTTATTCTCCAACATGATTTTTCAATATTAAATAACAAATACAAAAATTGGTGTGCCTAGTTGCAAAATATCCACTCACGTAGGGATCCACGTGAGATGACCTCATAGGGGACTAAAGTTTAATAATTAGAAGAAGTGAGGGTTCTTCAGCAAATTATCTACAAAATTTTAAACTACTTTCATTAATCATAGGAACATTTGTCAAATATAAAAAGAATAGAGGGGGTCTATGCAAATATATTACTTAAGCACTAATGATTATGCAACTCTCGTGCAAACACATGGTCAATCCAACACCTGAGGGAGGGCAATGCTTTAGCATGATTCAATGATCGAGATTAGATCTGGGCCAACCTCCTTGATCTGAGGGCTCCAAGAACCACATGAAGAACATGGAAGAGATGGTCCCAGTCCTTGCTTCAATATCTGATTCTAGTCCACTCAAGCCATGATTTGCCTCGCCGATAGGTGCGTCTTGTTTCTGGCATCCCTCCATGCATACAGGTATCCTTAGATGGAATCCAGGTCCCTTCGAACAAGACCTGGGGGTCTTAGACCTGAAGCCTGGGGTTGAACTTTGAGTCGAGATCTAGGTGCTTCGTTCTCGCTTGGCCATGCATCAAAATGGTTAGGTGGCTCAAGAGTGATGTTTAGGCCCGAAAATGGCCACTGAAGCTACGTGGAATGGAAGGGTGAAGAGCTCCGATGAATGGTGATAGAGGGAGCTCTGAACTACTTTGATTCATGATGAATCGAAGGGGAAATGGTCAGTTGTGATGGAGAACATGATGAAGATCAAGATGGGGTTGAAGTTGTGGTAAGATACAATCGAATCATTGGTGAAACCGACCTCGAGCTCGAGCTCCAGGTCAACAAAAATCTTGGAAATAACCTACATCTACTGATCTAAATTAAAAACTAACTAAGAAAATGAAATCTATGCTAAAGACATTACTTACGAATGGAAGCAAGGGTCGCAACTTGTTCAAAAACCAAGGAAGTAGAACCACAGAAGAGCTTAGGCGGTGAGCTAGATCACCGCCTACAAGTGTTCCTCATTGCTACAAATCCTCACTTCCTATTTCTATAACCAAGTTGGAGAGAAGGGGATAGATTTGTAAGACTAAGAACATCTAGAGAGGGATCAAACTTGGAAAGATGGCCGGAGAGCATCTTTTATAGATAGAATGAGGGGCCGACTTGCAAGGTAGATGCTGCTCGACTTGATGGAGATGGACCACGTCTAAGGTGTGCACGGGAATCATGGATGTTAAATCTCTAGGAATAGAGCATAATGCCAAGCAAGAGCTTCATGAGCTCGAGTAGGAAATTAGGCAAAAACCCAGGTTATGATATGCCAAAGCACGAGGAAGAGAGAGGAGGATTAGTTGACCCAGGGTCAATGGGCAAAGAGTCTGGTTGCTCCACGTGGACCAACCAGAAAAATTCTCGAAGGAAAATATTTTTAAAACCAATAAAAAATAATTGATGTAATTAATTTTTTATTAACACATAAAAATGTTTATAATTTAATTTATTATTTTATACATATTTCTATTTATTTTTATGAGTCTTTTTAATTACAAGCTACTATTTACATGTACAATCATTAGAATATTTACCTATATATTGCATATTTTATTTTTATTTTGCATTTTCAATTTCATTATTTTAGACACATATTTTATATATTTATAATTTTTTCATTATAATAAATACATTTTTTTATTTTTTGAAAATATATATAATTAATTAATGATACATATATGCATTAGGTGTATACAAGTCTATTTCATCTGTTTATGTAAATGAAATACTTATTTAATTTTATTTTGATGATTTTAGTTTAGTTTTCTTATGTACATGTGTTTCATATTATTTATAACATTTTATAAAAAAAGAAAACAAAATGAAAATATAAAGAATAATTAAATTGAATATTATATACAAGTATACTACACAATAGGCGCCCAAAACCTAAATTTTGCATCTTAACTCCAAATTAAGTGAAACCATCTTCACTAAATAACTTATTAAAAGTTATATACAAATGAAGTGATTTTATAAATTTTGATGCAATATGAGAAGATACAAGTTTGTGAAGTTTTAATTTTGGCTTTTTATTCTGTGTGTCTCGGGCACTCTGTGCATTATTTTTCTATAAACTCAATTTTGGGTTTTTCTTTACATTTTTATCTACGATAGTCATGTACAATATAAATAATAAAGAATAGAATATGTCTCAAAAATTATTTATAGATGAATTAAAACTAGGTTTTTATGTCTTTTATGTGCAATTTATCTTCCTTATCTCCCCCTACTTTATTCCTTGTAGACCAAGTCATCATGATGACTGGGTCTCGAGGTTTAGGGTCACTCAACACCTATGATGTCTCATGTCTTTTTATTTTCTTTTTTTATTCTTTTATTTTGGCATTAATTACAGTACTTTATACATTAACTAATGAATAAATCATGAATGCTATTTTGTCAAGAATAATTCTATATACATGTATTTAACTAGGGATTTAAGGCTAAAATGAAAAAATAAAGATAATGAAAAGGAGATTCATCAGTTACCATTGAGAAGAATTAAACGCCACCAGTGCTTAAGATGCTTCAAGTGATTATGACGTACACCTTCCTTGTGGGTGCACCAAACATGTTTCATGTCATAATCAACTCCTAGTTAACTCAGAAACTTGTTTGCTCGAGGTTCTATAAGAAAACCGCAAGGCAACTCGATGGAAAATTTCTGATCTCCAAGGGATTAATCCTTCATTATGCTCCCATCACATTCACGTGGAAGAAGATAGCGAGATGTTCCATGAAATTCAACAACGACTAAATCCAAATATTCGAGAGGTTGTTAACATTGGGATCACAAAATGGTGTGATGTGTGCTTCATTTATCCCATCTTCGATTCTAAGTAAGTGGGTCCCTTGAATGTTGTGCCGAAAAGTCAATGATCACCATCATGAAGAACGAGAAAGGAGAGGAGATCACTACCAGAGTTCCTACATCCCAGTGTGTCTGTGTTGATTACAGATGCTTTAATTTAGCAACCAAGAAGGATCATTTCCTTCTTCCCTTCATCGATTAGATCATTGAGGATTGTCTACGAAATAGTATTTATGCTTCTTGGATGGATACTTTGGGTACAATCAGGTTGCTATAACCCAGAAGACCAAGAAAAGACTACATTTACATATCCATTTGGGACATATGCCTTCTGCCAGATGCCATTTGGATTATGCAATGCTCCTACAACCTTTCAGAGGTTCATGTTGTCAGTATTTACAGATATGTTCAGTGGTTTTCTCAAGGTGTTTACGGACAATATCTTGATCTATGGCGAATACTTTGATCAATGTTTATCCTATTTAGACCGAGTCCTAAAAAGATATTGTGATGTCAACTTGATGCTCTTGTGGGAGAAGAGCCATTTGATGGTGACCTAAGGGAGTGTGCTAGGCCATGCCATCTCAAAACGTGGCATGGAGGTTGATCCCACAAAGGTAGAGGTCATTTTGAATCTAGATCCACCTAAAATCTAAAACAAGTCCGATCATTCCTTGGGCATGCAGGCTTCTATAGAAGATTCATAAAAGATTTCAGCAAGATCCTCTGACCACTGACCGAGCTTCTAGGCACAGAGAATAATTTTATTGTTGATGCTAGAGTCCTCCAAGTCTTTAATCAAAATTCACATCAAATTCGTTGATATTGTTAAAAATTCATAATAAGCCTGAAGTTAAAAATAATAATAAGCCAGAAGTTAAAAATGTGGTAACTGATCATTTATCTAGATTACCAGAGTCAGATACTTCTGAGTAGATCCTAATACCAATCAATGAAACCTTTCGATATGAGGCATTCCTCTCAGCTACCTTACTCACCTAATTCGTTGATATTGTTAAGTATCTTGTGGTCAAGAGAACTCGACAAGATTGGTCGAAAGCTGAAGAATAATAAATTTGTGTTAGATATTCATTTCTATCAGTGGGAGGATCTATATTTTTTTCATGAGAGGGCATATTGGATATGTAGGGGGTGAATTCCTCAGGTGGATGTTCACAGTTTCCTCGGCATTGCCACGCCTGAGAATAAAGAGGACACCACTCTAGAAAATGTACGACAATAAAAGTGTTATCATGTTGTCTATATGGCCGACTTTCTTTAAAGATGTTTAAGATCTCATGAAAAAGTGTACTGACTAGCAGGAGATGGGTGACACTATCGGAATGAGAGGTATAATTACCATAAAATATATTCATATTTCATATGTGTTCGAGGCTTGGGGCATTGACTTCATGGCTTCATTTCCCAATAATCCAGGGTATGAATATATTCTGCTGGTTGTCAATTACATGAGTCATTGGGTGGAGGCTATCCCTACATAAGATGCCGACAGTAACACCATCTTCTGGTTTCTTAAAGAAAAAATCATTGCATGATTCAGGATCCCCAAAATTCTCACATGAGATGGAGGTAGCCATTTCATCAACAAACAAAAAGACCTAGTCTCAACTGCTTGACTCTGTTCTCTAGGCCTATCAGACTACATACAAGTCCCCTCCTGGAATGACTCCCTACTGCCTGGTCTATATTAAGCCATGCATTTTCCCATCGAGATGGTTCATAATCATTATGGGCAATAAATATCTGCAATTTGGATCCAAAGAGAGCATCAAAGAACATAAGTTATATCTGAACAAACTTCTCAAATTCTGTGACCATGCATATGACATCATCCTGATGTACAAGGAGAAGTTCAAGAAGTGGTACGACAAGCACATATGTGACAAGACTTTTGAACCTTGTCAGAAGGTCTGGTTGTTTGATGCAAAGGTGAAACTTTTCCTAGGGAAGTTGAAAAGCAAGTAGACAGGGCCATTCACAGGGAAGCATGTTTGTGACAATGAAAGCATAGTCATATCCAGATTTTTAGGTAATGCACAACCTTTGGTCATCAACTGACAAATTCTGAAGCCTTATCGTGAGCATGATATCTTCCTGTCAAAAACATTGGTAAAAAAGTTTCGTTGGTAGAAATTTCTTTTATTGTGTAAATAAATTATTTTGAAAATTTATTTGGAAATGATTTTGAAAATGGTAGCAAAAATATTTTGAAAAACTATACATACTATTTGAAAAATATTTGCAAAATGATTTTTCAAATTTTAAAATATTTGTAAAAAATAGTTCTTATTTTTTTTAAAATATAGGTTTCAAAATGGTTCTGAAAATCTTTTTAAATTATTTTGAGAACTTTGTGCACGATTCAAGAAAATAAATTTCTTTACAAACTTTACACATAAACTTTTAAATAATGTTTAAATTCTTGAATAACGTTTCTTGTAAATAATAATGCACTCCCATGTAATTATCTGCACATATTTATTTTTCTTACTCTTTTGTTTTGAAAATAACTAAAATTTTCCAAAACCAAACATCTCTAAAAATTTGCAAAATGATTTCAAAAATTTCATAAAAATTTGTAAAATTTTTTCATAATTTCCATAAAAAGTTCAAAACCAGAAAATAGCAACACAAAAATATTTTCTTGCATTATGCATAGCATTCACATTTTTAGATTGATAAGGATAATTGAAAAAGTCTACATAAAATCAAAATATTGGATCTTGGTTAGACCTTAATCTACTTAATCACATGAACTTTCATGGAACTCGAATTGAAGCACTTCAGGTCTACTAGACTTCACTCTTTGAGACCATGAGACTTAGTTCAGTGTTATCTTGACGACCTAAGTAGAATATTTTGAGCACACAGATGACTCTTGTCGACAGTGAGCTAGCCTGCTCACTTTCACTTGACACTATGCTTACCTCAATTGAAGTGGTCGAGGGATGGATTTGTTGGCATGAGACATAAGCTAGTGGAAATATCGGAAATCACAATTCTGTCACCGTTGTAGGCCAACCTTATCCAGTAGCCATGAGATCCAATGATGGGATGTTGTGGGTGGCAATATTTCTTTAAAAGAGGGATAGTCTACTGCCTCAAGAGAAAAAAGTCATTATGTAAATGTTATTGTATATAGTCTTAAAAAAATGCGATATCAAAAACTCCAAAAACTAGACAGACAAAAGACAAAGAAAAATAAATTCCCGTATGTAGTCAATAAGCAAGATTGATCTTCAAAGTCAATATGTATGTAAGCCTGCAACCGGATGACTTGGCTACACTGGTCAAGCATCTTAGGATAAATAGCTACACTACTACCATCCATTCTCTTATTCACCTCCTCTTCTTGAGCTAGTTGTACTTGAACTTAGAAGGGAATACCCTACTTCTCGAGGAAAGAATTATTGGATTGGGGAATTAGGGTGACCATGTTGGAGAACACTAACTTTTACTGTTTCAGTCGAGAGGAGCTAAATCTCTCACCCACTGTACAAGATAGACTCAATGTCATAAGAGACTGCGTATGACATCGATTTGTTCTGATATGGCTTTCGAGGATACTTGGGTAGAGTTTTGTGGTTCTTGGAGGCTATTGTGTTTCAAGTCAGGTTCTCGAACAAGGTTCCGACCAAACTAAAAACTCAAAGGTACGACTGAGATCTAAACTTTGATTTTAGGAAGACAAGTTTAAAAGTTAAAATCGATCCAAGATCTTTCTTTTTATTTTCTTTATTTTCTTTTCTACACTTATTGGAATAAGTGTTTAATAGGGACTAGCAAAGGCAAGTATAATAGGGTGAGGAATCTCCATTTCATCACAATTATTCTTTCATTTTGACATTACATCCCAGGCTAAATGCATGTATATATCATTAATTTGTCAAAATAAGCACTAACAATTTGTAGAAAGTATTATATAAAATAATGTATTATTTATGTATTTAATTCCAACTATAAGGAATAATGGAAGAAAAGAGAAATAAATGAAACACTATAGGTTTTGAGTGACCCTAGACTCTGAGACCCAGTCATTATGATGACTTGGTCGACAAGAAATAAAGTAGGGGGAGATAGGACAGAGAAATTGTACAATCCATACATGAGAACCCTAATTTTAGTTCGTCTGTAATTAATTTTTGGTACCTCTTTTATACTATTATTTTTATACCTCAAATAATAAAACTTTGAACAATAAACTTGTAGATAAATAGAAAGAAAATTACAAATTTGAGTCTATTGAAAAATAATGCAGTATGCACAGGACACACAAAATTAAAAGGCAAAAATAAAAACTCTACAAACTTTTTTCTTCTACATATTGTATAAAAATGGACCAAAATCACTTTAATTGTATATATGTTTTAATAAACGTTTTTATTGAGGTGGTTTCATTTAATTTAGTGTGATGATGAAAAATTTAGGTTTTGGGCACCTATTGTGCAATATACCTATATATAATATTCAATATATTTATTCTTTGTGCTTTTTGAATTCTTTAATTTTTTATAAAATTATAATATTATTTGAAACAAATAATATAATTAAAATAAAATAAAACCATTAAAATAAAATCATAATAATAATTCATTTAAATACATAGAATTTATGTAAACATAAATAATTAAGTATACATACAAACTCAAAGAAATATAATAAAAATCTATATACCTATCTAGAAATAATTGAAAATATATACGATACTTGTATAAAATAATAAAATATATATTTAAAATACAAAATAAAATACAGGTATTTATACCTCTATTTCATATGTAAATAATAAGTTCCAATAAATGCCTTCTAAAAATAAATAAAAATACAGATAAAATACTACATTAAATTTTAAACATTTTTCATGTTTTAATAAAAAATCAATGAAATATTTTATCAAATTTTATTGATTTTAGCAATCTACATCTTCAAGGATTTTTCTGGTTGGTCCACGTGGACCAACCAGAACCCTCCATCCATTGACCTCAGGTCAAGTGACCCCCCTCTCTCTTACTCATGTTTCGACATGTTAATCCCAAATCTTTGTCTAATTATCTGCTCGAGATCATGATGGTCCATCTTGGTGTTATGCATGTTTCATGGAAACTGAACATCCATAATTTCTACCAAAGACAAAGTTCTCTATGGTTGTCCGTGATTTGTCCTAGGACTCTTATCGAAGAGCATCCATTTCTCAGATTATAAAAGAACTCGTCCAACCTTCTTCTTAAGTGTGATCCCTCTTTGTCTGTTCTCAGACCCTCAGATCTTATCCCAATCTCGTCGTCTTGGTGACAACAAGTGAAGGAGAAGATTTGCAGTGAGGAGGTATGGGTGGAGGTGGAGATCCAATCATCCGTCGGAGGAGCTCTGATGATAGTTCGGCTTCATTAACCCTTGGTTGATTTGAGGCTAGTTTCTTCCCGTTTTTAAGTAACTCTATAGCTTAGATTTTAATTTTGGCAATCAATTTCAAATTTAATTTGCATTGTTATCCTTAATTTTAGAAAACCCTAAATCCCTTAAGCTCGAGATCCAGGTCTAATCATTGTCATTCGACCATTGATTCGACCCCTTTCTCATCTCGTATCGTTCCCTCTCACATTCTCACGGATTGCCCATCATTTCTACCCCATATCCATCATGGATATGGGAATCGAGCTCCCTTCCACCGCCCTTCACCGTAGCACCATCTCCATTCCACTCTCGACTTTTTTTCCTAACCCTTAAGTCGAGAAGTTAGTCCTTGAATCATGGGGTCTTTTGGAGCAGGATCACATTCTCTCAAGAAGCATCTGGAGATGAGTTGAACACCTGGAGTAGTTACGAGTGCTCGGACCTCGTCTGATCACTCAGAGCTCTCCCTCCATCCTCAGAGAATCCCATTGCATACAGAGGAGCTCCCACAAGCAGCTCTAGCGGTGAGAGCAGAGATCAGGTGCCGTAGTGAAGAGATACACCCGATCAAAGTTCATCGATTGACTATTCTTCAGAGTTCTTCGTCTGCCCTCACGAGCCATCCAATCATTTCTACATTCCAGATCTTATCTGGAGCGAAGCGGTGCCCATCCGCAAACGTGTGATCTTCCACATGGCATTCATATGGTAGTCAGATTTCATGCCTTTAAGTGTTATAATTGTGTAGACCCCTTCCCTCTTTTGTTATTTCAAAAAGGTATTGTAATATTTAATTTATATTTAATACTTTGTGTGAATATTTACATGTATACTCTAGTGACTTCTTAATATGACATTTAAAGTTCTGTGTCAGGTCACCTAACATGGGCCCCCCATGTGAGTCGATATTTTGCAACTAGGAACCCTTAGTTTTTGCAATTGGAATTAAGTACTAAAAAATCAAGTGAACCTTCAAAATTTTGGGTTATTTTGCATGCGAGACACTTCCTTTTATTTTATTTCAAAAATACCCCAACCAGTTTTGAAGAAAATTTTATTTTTGCATTTATTTTTATTTAAAATATCTCATGTGCTCCAAAATTTTTTTTAAAAAATAGGTGTATGTGCATGATTGGTGGATTATTCGCGATATTATTTTTTGTTTTCATTTTGCATACTTTTCTTATTTATTAAAAATCAAAAAGAGGTACTTTATCCCTATCTGGCTTAAAAATACAAAAAAATCCAAAACCTTTTCTAAAAATTACAAAAAAATTACCTACTGGTTTTTAGCTTATTTTATAACTCCATATCAAAAAATTAAAAACCCTTGCTAACCGTAAAAAGTATCAAATATTCCCAGAACTCCCAAAAATATTAGCTTTGTTTCACATACACATATCAATTAAATGTGATTTTGAGAATTTTGACTCATTTTGTACTTTTAAATCTCAAATCTATTTGGCTCATTTAAAATAGTTCCTATTTTGCTTTGTTTCTAAATTTAAAAATACAAAAAATTACGAAATCCCCCAAAATTTCTCAAAAATGGAAATAATTATTTGAAAAAAAGATAAAAAGATTTTATTTTGATCTTTTTGCATTTTTTTCTATATTTGTAATTATTATATCCCATATTACCTATATACGCTTATATATTACTACATATATTATATATTCATATTAGTTATTATAAATACCTTATAATTATTGTAAAACCTTTAAAAAAATAAAAAATTATTCTCGAGGATATTTTTTATTTTTTTATATTTATTATATATATTATACTATATAACAATTATACTACATATATTCCCTATATACCTTTATATATATTATTATATGTTATTAAATTCAAAAGAAATTAAGAAACAGAATAAATATTTATATAATTAAAAAAAGAGAACTATTTTATTTAATTAAAAACCCACAAATACATTAATTGAAATTATGCATATATACTTATATACTTGTATTTTGTATTTATTTAAATAATACCTACTACATCCTGTCTCCCTGTGTCCATTGATAATATTTTTCACGGTTTATGAAGGTGATTTTATGAAGTCGTTGTGTTACCACGAATAATCAAAGTCAAACAAATAATATTACAACTACTTGAACCAAATGAACATAAGAGAACGTAACAGGCAAGTTGAGGTTCGAATCCACAGGGACTTGGCAAGTTCACAATATAGTCAATAATATCCTCTTGAGAAGTTGCTAATATCTTATTTTATAAACAAAGTAAGATCACAAGGGTATAACTTTGGAAATTAAAATGAATTAGGAGTTGAAATGCAATTGAATAAGGTTGAACTAAATAGGAAACTGGTGATATTAGAATTGCAAACAAATAAGGAGGCAAATGATATTTTCGCAGTAAACAAATTCAAGGTGGTCAAATTATACCAAAATCAAAGAGACTTTTGCAAATACTAAAATAGTTCAAATGTAATAAAAATCATAAATGTAAAGAACGAAGGGAGAAATGTTATCCTCTTCATTTATGCAGGAAATGATGATGCTCCAACAAAGAATTGAGAGAGGCCACCTAATGCTGGAGGATGTGCACCACCGGTTGGAGTTGAGTGAGGATGTGACGTTGTGCGAGACGGTGCACTGACTGTAGAGGAAGGTAGCTGCTCCCGACAGTGTGCGGACTAGAGACGAGCACAGTGGAGAACGACGGCTGGACGTATACCCGCACAAGAGGGGTAATGGATGGACGCGCAGAGGAGAATGGCGTGCTGTAGGAGGAGATCCACGCATAGCAGTGTGCGGGGTGGAAGTGAAGTAGCTTGGTGACGTAAGATGCGTCCGCTGGAGATGGATGTGCCCACGCAACGGAGGGGTGCGCTGGAGATGTAATGCCGGTGGAGAGATGGATGACTGGACGTGCACCCTCGCAAGAGTGCAGTAGCTGGGCGCAAAGAGGGATGTGCGCAAGGTGTGGGGGTGCCGGTGCGTGATGGCTGTTGTGCGCCGGTGCACGGTATCAGCCCACGGGATGCACGTACACAAGGTACAACTGTATACGGATTTGCCGCTGGAGATGGATGGCGCACAAAGCAACAGCGTGGAGGTGGATGGCGCGTACAACAATAGAGCGGAGGCACTGTTTGGTTGTGCTAGGTAGAAGAGGAGGGAGACAGTAAGGTGGAGACGAGAACCCTGCGTAAAGTCGCGGGTTGAGATGCCATGAGAGAGAGAGCGTGCCCCGCCTTCCCGCTATTGCATGCTTTTTTATAGAAGGCATGGATGGTTGTACCTGCACAAAAATATAAAGGGCATTAATGTTTCTTTTGGGAAGGGCCACCCACATGCATGGGAAGAGAATGCATGGGTGGCCTTTCTCTTTGCATGGGAAATGCCCTACTCATTGATGGCTCATTATAAGGGAATAAAGAATGGATTTTTTATGCTAACTTCCCTTCCTTTTCTTAACAACATAAAATGTTAAAGAAATGTATGTCCATTAATGTGCTAGTTGTGGATTAAACTCCAAGGCATTTTTAATTCCTTTTGAGATATTTTTAGAGTAAAGCGAATTTCTTCAGGGTGATGATTTAACGAGGATGATCATTTGACTTTAGTAAAATAATATTTCCCATTATATAACCATATAGTAGATATAATTGGGAATAATTCACTGGATGCAAAATCATGAATGTGTCGATTTTTATTCTGTGCAATTTATAGGTTTTCTCTTGTTGTGTACATGGAATAAATTGGACATAGATTATGTGATTTTAGAGTTTATAAATCAAGTATTGATATTATCTTCCACATAATCTAATATCAAGTAATCATCACACCCCCATACTTAAGTCTTGCTAGTCCTGAGCAAGAGTAAGATAAGTAATAATGAAGGATAGGGAAATTAGCCAAGATAAATCTGGTGAGGATTTGCAGCAGAAAGTCCCACAAAGTCTTTGAGTTTTCAGTTCCTAACCACACAAATATACAAACTTCAATAGAGTTGACCCATGGATTAATGATTTGTTCGAATAGTCGACTTGATTTGAGTATTGTAATTTCAACATCCTCTTAGTTCCAACAAAATCAGACATGGTTTCAGAAGGTCGATCAAGTCAGTTCATCCCTAAGAATCAGGTATTCTCTTTGACCTTGAGTGGATATAAACAGTGTTAGTGATAGTTTTAGCTTTCCTGAGTCAAGAGAATGAGCTATCAACACAATCTATCGAGGTACCGAATGATTCCCTATACATATAGCCTCAGTCCTTACCTGAATTCAGGCATATTCTCTTTTCACCCAAGTATGTCAGTATAAAGAAATAGGTCATGATTCATTGGAAAATGGGACTTAATTTTCGGGGTTTTCCGTAGACCGCTTTGGTCCGTTGCTCTCATTATTTTCTTTTTACAGAGCATAACCCTGGGCCTCTTTTAAAAATTTAGGTAGCATCATTGGGTTGCTACCATGGCTTTTTGGTGTGGAAGGGTTATTTGGTGGTCTTCTTTCCTTTCTTTTGCTTCGCACATCTTTGCATGATTGGTGGTTTTTGGCATTTGTATTGTGATATGCCTTTTTTTTGTGTTTTTTGTTTTGGGTTTGGCATCAAAAGGTAGTATCAGCTTAATATTGACTTTGAAGGCAACGATACTGGCTTATTCGCTGACTTACTTAGACTAGAGAGATCATGTTGCTCCTGAGTAAAGTTCCTTCATTAGCTATAGATAAGGTTCAGGCATTGGCACAACCAAGAGGACAACTCCTCACCTCAACTAGATTGTAATTGTATTTCGTAAAATAAACTCAATCAAGCTAAGTGCAGTGTGCAGTTGCTTAATATCCACTGAAGAGTTTAAGAGTGCTACTAGTTTCTCAGGTGATCTAGTTAGATACAGAAGTTCATTCACCAGTAGAGTTAGTGGAACTTGAGAGAGTAACAGTCCATATGGACCTGAAGAAAGCTTAAAAACTCATGCCTAGTGAAATTTTGATGAAGTTAAGTGGATTAGGGTCAACTCAACCTCAGTCTATGATTTATGCAGTGAAGATCTGATTTCTCAAAATAGGATAAAACTAGGAAGGATGTAATTTTGGTTGTTTTCTTGATTTTGAAAATTATTTTAGGGGAATTTTTGCAAAAGAGAGTTTTTTGAAGAGTATGCAATTTGAAAAACTATGCAGACATACCCCCCCCCCCATACTTAACAGAAATCATGTCCTCATGATGAAGACAATGTGACAATAGGAAGATCAGAAGGGATGTGAAATGTATTTTTGTTTTTTTTGGAATGTAATGCAGAGGCGTACCCCCATACTTATCTAATGCAATGCAGTGAAAATAAACATGCGAGCTGTAAGACGAAAAGATACCTGTGAGGAGAGGCTCACGAGAGTGCATGATTTAACGCCTCAGCTTGGCGATGTGGTGGTTCATTTTTCCTGCAGAAGTATGTTGTGCAGACAAGCATAGGACCAGATGGTTCAACAACAGGTTTTAGTCTTTGACCATTGACTCTGAAAGTGGCTTTAGTGTTTGGATCAGAAATTTCTATCGAGCCATTATCGAATACTTGAGTTACAATGTATGGTCCTTTCCATTTCGATCTCAGTTTTTCCAAAAAATAACTTCAGTTTTGCATCAAATAGCCATACTTTTTTATTTTCTTTGAATGTTTTCCTCGAAATGTTGGCATCATGCCACAACTTGATTTTATCTTTGTATAGCAGGTTGTTATCATAGGCTTGTGATCTCAGTTCTTCCAGTTCAGATAAGTCCAATAGTCTTTTCTTTCCAGCCTCATCATAATCCAAATGGCATTTCTTGATCGCCCAGAGTGACTTGTGGTGGATCTCTACAGGTAGATGGCAAGGGTTTCCATAGACCAACCTATATGGGCTCATTCCTAAGGGTGTACGGAAGGCTGTACGGTAGGCCTAAAGAGCAGAAGGTAAGTGTTGAGACCAGTCTTTACGATCAGAGCGAACAATTTTCTGGAGGATGGTCTTGATTTCTCGATTCGACAGCTCGGCCATTCCATTGGTCTGTGGGTGCTAGGCAGTTGAGACCAGGTGTTCGACCCCATTTTTCTTAAGTAAGTTCTTGACTGAAGCGTTCAGAAAATGGGTTCCACCATCACTAATGACCACCTTGGGTAATCCAAATCATGAGAAGAGATTGTTCAGGAAGTTAACAATAGTGGCACTATCAGCAGCGCGAGTGGGAATGGCTTCAACCCAACGGGACACATAGCCAACAGCGAGTAAGATGTGCTGATAGCCTTGTGAGGTGGTGAAAGGTCCCATGAAGTCTATTCCCCAAGTATCAAAGATGTCAACTATATGTACGGGTTGGAGGGGCATCATGTTGCGGCGGGTCATCGTTGCATTAGTCTGACAGGCAGGGCAAGATTGAGCAAAATGATGGGCATCTTTAAAGAGTATGGGCCAGTAGAAACCGCATTGTAAGACTTTAGCGGCTGTGCGCTTCCCTGGGTGGTGTCCTCCACACCCAGAAGTATGGCAGTGAGTTAGGACATTGTTGACTTCAGATTCAGGGATGCATCCTCTCCATATCAAATCAGTACCCTCTTTGAAGAGCAAAGGGTCTTCCCAGTGCTTAGGCTTTGGTTTTGTCTTTCTTATGTTTTGACCAGTCATCAGCGAATGTGGAGATGATGATGTAATTGACGATGTCTGCATACCAAGGGAGTTGAGAAACAGACATGATACTTTTGTCTGGAAAATTATCAGAAATTGGGATTGTGTCTGTGTGTGAGGAAGGGATTCTTGAAAGGTGATCGGATACGACATTCTTTGCTCCGAATTTATCTCGAATCTCTAAATCAAATTCTTGGAGCAGTAAAACCCACCTAATGAGTCTAGGCTTAGCATCGGTTTTTGTGAAGAGATATTTCAAAGCAGAGTGGTCTGTGTAGATGATGATGTGGATCCTAGGATGTAAGATCGAAATTTCTCTAAGGAAAACACCATAGCCAAAATTTCTTTCTCAGTCACAGTCTAGTTCTTTTGAGCATCATCCAGAGTTTTACTGGCATAGTGGATGGAATAAGGTTTTCCATCTTTCCTTTGATCCAATACTGCCCCCATAGCATAATCAGACGCATCACACATGATCTCAAATTCACAGCTCCAATCAGGGGGTTGTAGTATGGGTGCTTCAGTGATGATTTTCTTCAGGGTTTTGAAAGATTCAAATGCTTCCTTAGTGAAAGTGAATTCTTGATCTTTTTCCAATAATTTTTGTGAGAGGGCGGAAAATTTTCGAAAAGTCTTTAATGAAGCGGCGGTAAAAGTCGACACGACCTAGGAAGGATCAAATACCTTTTATGTTCACCGGTGGACTTAAATGGGTGATTGTCTCAATTTTTGATGGATCCAGTTCCATTTCTTTCTTTGACACAACATGTCCTAACACAATCCCATGTTTTACCATAAAATGTGATTTCTCCCAAGATAATATAAAGTTCACTTCAATGCATTTCTGGAGGACTCAATCCAAAAATCCCAGTGTTTTTTCAAACAGTCTCCAAAAATAGAGAAATCATCCATAAACACTTCCATAAAATCGCCGATCATATCAGTGAAAATTCCCATCATGCATCTTTGAAATGTTGCTGGAGCATTACATAGTCCGAAAGGCATGCGGCGGAAGGCATATGTTCCAAATGGACAAGTGGAAGTAGTCTTGTCTTGATCCTCTGGAGCTATGGCTACTTGGTTATAACCGCAATATCCATCCGGAAAGCAGAAAAATTCTTCTCCGGCTAGCTTCTTAATGATCTGGTCAATGAAGGGCAACGGGAAATGATCTTTTCGGGTAGCCTTATTGAGTTTCCTATAATCTACACAGACTCTCCAAGGTGTGGCTACTCTGGTGGGTATGTCCTCGCCTTGTTCATTTTTTACAATTGTTAGTCCAACTTTCTTGGGAAAAACTTGGAGAGGACTGACCCAAGGGCTGTCAGAGATAGGGTCAATGATACCCGCACTTGCCCATTTATAGATCTCATTCTTCACAACCTCTCGCAGATTGGGATTTAACCATCTTTGCATTTCTCGAGAGGGTTTACTATCATTTTCCAGATATATGTGATGAGTGCAGAATGTGGGGCTTATTCCTTTTAAATCTGTTATCTTCCATCCAATGGCCCGAGAATTCTTTTAAAAAACCTCCATTAGTTGGCTCTCTTGCATATGATTTAGGTTGGCATTGATAATGACTAGTAGAGTGTGAGCATCATCTAAGAAAGCATACTTCAGGTCTTTAGGTAGTGGATTTAATTCAACATTAGTTGTTGATGGAGTCAGAGTTATAGTGTTTCCTAAGGCTATTAAAGAAATAGTCTCAAATGGTGGTTCCATCATGGGCATGATCATGGTTGAGGTTGAGGTCAATGTGAGTTCAGAGTCTAATGTGTCCCAGGCATTATCAATCTCATCAATTTCTTGTCCGGTGAGAGGGCATGGTGGAGCTTCTAGTGCAAGATTCAGATTGTAGGTGGCAATTTCATGAGAAGTGTTTTTGTAAGTGGATCTAGAGGTGTTCAGACTAACCTCTAAAGGATCTTTGGTGAGACGGATGGGAACAAAGTCATTTTGTATATTGAGTACAGCACATTTTTCTATCAAACAACAGTCTTCAGTCTCAGAGTCAGCAGAATTGGGTATGATCAGCTCAATAGGGACGGTTTTGCCATGATTGAAAATTCGACTTTCCCCCTCATAATCAAAATGTGCTTTAGCAGTAGCTAGGAAGGGTCTTCCCAAAATGATGTGTATTTCACTCAGTGTGTTGGGGGAATCAATATCCATAACATCAAAATCCAGAGGAAATTTATGTCCTTGTACCGTGACTATAACATCTTCAAGAATTCCTATTGGTCTCTTCACAGTGCGGTCCGCCATTTGTTGAAACATGTTTTAGTCTTCCTAGTCAAAATGTTCTAGGATGGCGGTAGGAAGAAGATTGATTGAGGTGCCATTATCTAATAAGGTGCACTCGAAGGTCAACTCTCCAATCGTACATTTAACCAAAGGTGCCCCTATATCTTTTTTCTTGGGGGCAGGAATTGGGAAATGGCATTTGATGTGGCTTGGGGCAGCACATACTTTTCTTCTTGGTTTTCCTTTGTCTTTATTCTTGGTTTCCTTTTTGGTGTGCATTTTTCCTTTAAGAGGCGGGAGAAGGCGGGGACTTGTTCGAGGGCTTTTAAGAGCGGGATTTCAATGACAATGTCCGAGAACAGTTTTTCTAACTCTAGATCGATGGTGGATGATCGAGGTTTTCTTCAGTGAAGAGCTCCGGGAAAGGGGATGGTTATGGTCGGGGAAGTAGGAGGGAACATGGTTGTCTCAGCTAACTTCTCATCAAGCTCTTCCTCAATTTCGGCTTGATCCTCTGTAGCATGTGGTCTGGTGAAAGCAGAAGTGGTTTTTCCATTACTCAAAGTGACAACATTAGCATATTGGTTTTGACGCGGTGGGGTTTTGAAGTTAACTTGATTTCTAGGTGCTTGTTGTGGGTTCCCTTGATTTGACCTAAAAGATGTAAAAAATCCTTGATTCTAGTTTTGGAAACCAGGTGGTGAGGTGAAAGATCCGACAGGTGGTGGAGTTTTAAATACTCCAGATGAACTAGCCTTGTTGGTGTTGGGATTGGGCAGCGGTTGAGGTGACAAGGCTGGCATGTATGACCTGATCTCGGCGAATTGACGAGCATTCTCAGAGTTGGCTTTTTGTTGAGCTTCAGTGGCATGTTGTTGAGCTATAGCTAGTTGTTGTATTGCCTAAGACAAGGCATCGAAGTTTGCCGTAGTGGTGGAGGGTTGAGTCACGGGCAGTGCTATCGATTGTCTGGGTTGGGTGTGATTTTGAAGATGATAGTTGTTCTGTCCATTCCGCCCAGAATTTGATTGTTCTCTCCATGTGTTGTGGTTATTTCAATATGCTCCTCCTTGATTTCTCTGCACCCAGTTCACAGTCTCGGGATTTATATCTTGATCATGGGTGAATGTGGTGTGGTCAACTTCATGGCTGTTGAGATTATTCATGGCCAATTTTTCTATGTCTTGAGTCATGAGGTTCATTTATTTTGAGAGGGTTTCCCATTTGTCAGGATTCTCATTGCTAAATCTCTCATCGTCAATGATATTGATTGTCCTTGTGTTCCCACTGTATTGTTCAATTGAGGAACTATTCACCGAATTGTCAGCCATATTTTCAAACAAATTCCAAATGAAATGCTCATCACGGCTGATGTAGTTTCCATTGCAGGAGCCATCGATCACTCTCTTAAATGATGTATCTATGCCCTCATAAAATATCTGAACTAACTTCCATTTTGGTATGGCATGATGAGGGCATTTCCTTTGAAATTCCTTAAACCGTTCCCAGGCTTCATAAATGGGTTCTCTATTTTTCTGAGTGAATGATGATATGGCTTGTCTCATGGCATTTGTATTTCCTATTGGGAAGTGTTTCTTGATGAATTCCTCTCTTAAGGAGTCCCAAGTGGTGAGTGGGGTTCCATAATTTTGGAGCCATTTGAGTGCTTTGTCTTTGAGTGAGTGGGTGAAGGCTTTCATGTAGATGTATTCTTTTTCTACGCCAGGGATACTTATGGTGTCACAAGCTGATCGGAAATCTTGGATGTGGAGGAAGGGATCTTCATAGTTATTTCCATAGTATTTTGGAATTAAGGAGAGTGATGCGGGCTTTATTTCAAAGTCTCCTACTTTAGGCGGGATTTGGACCCAATGAACTAAGTCCTCTACAGCCGGGTTGTAATGTGTGCTTATGGGAGGTGGTCGGATGAGAGGTGCTATGGTGTGGCGGATTGTGGCATTTTCTTCTCTCAGCAGTTGTAGTTGATGCAAGATGAGATCCATAGGGTTTGATCTTTCTTCACCGATGATTCCTATGTCAGATGAATTCTCAGTTGAAGGAGATGGGTTGGTTTTTCTTCTATAAATCGGGTCTTACTCTAATGGTTGTTGTGCTGGATTTTTAGAGACCTACGACCTAGCATACACAGCACAATACACCAGACAATTTGTTGATTCACCAACTCACACAAAAATTGCCACAGAAGCGGTTATCTTTTCGATTTTAATTTAGTGATTGAATAAAAGTTTTCAAAAAATTAGAGTCCTTAAGGATGAGGTGAGTGTGGAAGATTGTGAGAAATCGATGTCCTAATCCGGATGGGGGATCCAAGGTTGGTACTCAGATCGTTAGATCTGCTCTTCCCACAAGAACATGTGCCCAACGTGTCGAGGAGTTACGATTTCTCGCTGCAATCCCACGTAGCACCAGGGATTTTTGCCTCTATCTAAGGGTTCTATGTGCTCGTGATTTTTGTGTCATACACGTGCATCAAACAAGCATTCAGAATTTTTTCGCTTTCTGCTCGGGCCACTGCGGTGGCCTTTCAAGCTTATCTTTTAGGGTGCAAAATCATCTGGATGTAAAATCATGAATGTGTCGATTTTTATTCTGTGCAATTTATAGGTTTTCTCTTGTTGTGTACAGGGAATAAATTGGACATGGATTATGCGATTTTAGAGTTTATAAATCAAGTATTGATATTATCTTCCACATAATCTAATATCAAGTAATCATCACACCCCCATACTTAAGTCTTGCTAGTCCTGAGCAAGAGTAAGATAAGTAATAATGAAGGATAGGGAAATTAGCCAAGATAAATCTGGTGAGGATTTGCAGCAGAAAGTCCCACAAAGTCTTTGAGTTTTCAGTTCCTAACCACACAAATATACAAACTTCAATAGAGTTGACCCATGGATTAATGATTTGTTCGAATAGTCGACTTGATTGGAGTATTTTAATTTCAACAGCCTCTTAGTTCCAACAAAATCAGACATGGTTTCAGAAGGTCGATCAAGTCAGCTCATCCCTAAGAATCAGGTATTCTCTTTGACCTTGAGTGGATATAAACAGTGTTAGTGATAGTTTTAGCTTTCCTGAGTCAAGAGAACGAGCTATCAACACAATCTATCGAGGTACCGAATGATTCCCTATACATATAGCCTCAGTCCTCACCTGAATTCAGGCATATTCTCTTTTCATCCAAGTATGTCAGTATAAAGAAATAGGTCATGATTCATTGGAAAATGGGACTTAATTTTCGGAATTTTCCGTAGACCGCTTTGGTCCGTTGCTCTCATTCTTTTCTTTTTACAGAGCATAACCCTGAGCGTCTTTTAAAAATTTAGGTAGCATCATTGGGTTGCTACCATGGCTTTTTGGTGTGGAAGGGTTATTTGGTGGTCTTCTTTCCTTTCTTTTGCTTCGCACATCTTTGCATGATTGGTGGTTTTTGGCATTTGTATTGTGATATGCCTTTTTGTGGTGTTTTTGTTTTGGGTTTGGCATCAAAAGGTAGTATCAGCTTAATATTGACTTTGAAGGCACGATACTGGCTTATTTGCTGACATACTTAGACTAGAGAGATCATGTTGCTCCTGTGTCAAGTTCCTTCATTAGCTATAGATAAGGTTCAGGCATTGGCACAACCAAGAGGACAACTCCTCACCTCAACTAGATTGTAATTGTATCTCGTAAAATATACTCAATCAAGCTAAGTGCAGTGTGCAGTTGCTTAATATCCACTGAAGAGTCTAAGAGTGCTACTAGTTTCTCAGGTGATCTAGTTAGATACAGAAGTTCATTCACCAGTAGAGTTAGTGGAACTTGGGAGAGTAAAGTCCATATGGACCTGAAGAAAGCTTAAAAACTCATGCCTAGTGAAATTTTGATGAAGTTAAGTGGATTAGGGTCAACTCAACCTCAGTATATGATTTATGAAGTGAAGATCTGATTTCTCAAAATAGGATAAAACTAGGAAGGATGTATTTTTAGTGGTTTTCTTGATTTTGAAAATAATTTTAGGGGAGTTTTTGTAAAAGAGAGTTTTTTTTAAAATAATTTTAGGGGAATTTTTGCAAAAGAGAGTTTTTTTGAAGAGTATGCAATTTTGAAAAACTATGCAGACATACCCCCCCATACTTAACAGAAATCATGTTCTCATGGTGAAGACAATGTGCAATAGGAAGATCAGAAGGGATGTGAAATGTATTTTTGTTTTTTTTGGAATGTAATGCAGAGGGGTACCCCCATACTTATCTAATGAAATGCAGTGAAAATAAACATGCGAGCTGTAAGACGAAAAGATACCTGTGAGGAGAGGCTCACGAGAGTGCATGATTTAACGCCTCAGCTTGGTGATGTGGTGGTTCATTTTTCCTGCAGAAGGTATGTTGTGCAAACAAGCATAGGACCAAATGGTTCAACAACAGGTTTTAGTCTTTGACCATTGACTCTACCGAAAGGAATGAGTTCGACGAAGTCCCTAATTCCAACCCGGCACAAGCTTCTAGCGTCATTGCTGAGGCTCCCAGGGAGCCGAATCACGGAAGCAGACGAGGGTAATGGAAAGAGGGAAGATTGCAATTTGCAAAACACCCATGTTATTTGCAGTAGGATTCATCTTTTTGTTCACCATAGGGGGGGTCACAGGAATAGTTCTAGCAAATTCAGGTCTAGACATTGCTCTACATGATACTTATTATGTGGTTGCACATTTCCATTTACTTTCTATGGGAGCCGTTTTTGCTTTATTTGCAGGATTTTACTATTGGGTGGGTAAAATCTTTGGTCGGACATACCTGGAAACTTTAGGTCAAATCCATTTTTGGATCACTTTTTTCGATCCTACCCTCGAGAAGCTTCTTCGACGATCATCCCTTCCATGATGAAAGCAAGGGAAGAGCCAAAGAGCGGTCCCTCGAGAGTTCGGGCAAAGAAGCCAGCGGAGAAAAGACTTTTCACGAAATCGCAAGACTGGGGAAAGAGAAAGTGGCTTTAGTGTTTGGATCAGAAATTTCTATCGAGCCATTATCGAATACTTGAGTTACAATGTATGGTCCTTTCCATTTCGATCTCAATTTTCCTGAAAATAACTTCAGTTTTGCATCAAATAGCCATACTTTTTTATTTTCTTTGAATGTTTTCCTCAAAATGTTGGCATCATGCCACAACTTGATTTTATCTTTGTATAGCAGGTTGTTATCATAGGCTTGTGATCTCAGTTCTTCCAGTTCAGATAAGTCTAATAGTCTTTTCTTTCCAGCCTCATCATAATCCAAATGGCATTTCTTGATCGCCCAGAGTGACTTGTGGTGGATCTCAACAGGTAGATGGTAAGGGTTTCCATAGACCAACCTATATGGGCTCATTCCTAAGGGTGTACGAAAGGTTGTACGGTAGGCCCAAAGAGCAGAAGGTCAGTGTTGAGACCAGTCTTTACGATTAGAGCGGACAATTTTCTGGAGGATGGTCTTGATTTCTCGATTCGACAGCTCGGCCATTCCATTGGTCTGTGGGTGATAGGCAGTTGAGACCCGGTGTTCGACCCCATTTTTCTTAAGTAAGTTCTTGACTGAAGCGTTCAGAAAATGGGTTCCACCATCACTAATGACCACCTTGGGTAATCCAAATCGGGAGAAGAGATTGTTCAGGAAGTTAACATTAGTGGCGTATGAGCAGCGCGAGTGGGAATGGCTTCAACCCAACGGGACACATAGTCAACAGCGAGTAAGATGTGCTGATAGCCTTGTGAGGTGGTGAAAGGTCCCATGAAGTCTATTCCCCAAGTATCAAAGATCTCAACTATATGTACGGGTTGGAGGGGCATCATGTTGCGGCGGGTCATCGTTGCATTAGTCTGACAGGCAGGGCAAGATTGAGCAAAATGATGGGCATCGTTAAAGAGTATGGGCCAGTAGAAACCGCATTGTAAGACTTTAGCGGCTGTGCGCTTCCCTAAGTGGTGTCCTCCACACCCAGAAGTATAGCAGTGAGTTAGGACATCGTTGACTTCAGATTCAGGGATGCATCCTCTCCATATCAAATCAATACCCTTTTGAAGAGCAAAGGGTCTTCCCAGTGCTTAGGCTTTGGTTTTGTCTTTCTTATGTTTTGACCAGTCATCAGGGAATGTGGAGGTGATGATGTAATTGACGATGTCTGCAAACCAAGGGAGTTGAGAAATAGACATGATACTTTTGTCTGGAAAATTATCAGAAATTAGGATTGTGTCTGTGTGTGAGGAAGGGATTCTTGAAAGGTGATCGGACACGACATTCTTTGCTCCGAATTTATCTCGAATCTTTAAATCAAATTCTTAGAGCAGTAAAACCCACCTAATGAGTCTAGGCTTAGCATCAGTTTTTGTGAAGAGATATTTCAAAGCAGAATGGTCTGTGTAGATGATGATGTGGGATCCTAGGATGTAAGATCGAAATTTCTCTATGGAAAACACCATAGCCAAAATTTCTTTCTCAGTCACAGGCTAGTTCTTTCGAGCATCATCCACAGTTTTACTGGCATAGTGGATGGAACAAGGTTTCCCATCTTTCCTTTGATCCAATACTGCACCCATAGCATAATCAAATGCATCACACATGATCTCAAATTCACAGCTCCAATCAGGGGGTTTTAGTATGGGTGCTTCAGTGATGATTTTCTTCAGGGTTTTAAAAGATTCAAATGCTTCCTTAGTGAAAGTGAATTCTTGATCTTTTTCCAATAATTTTGTGAGAGGGCGGGAAATTTTCGAAAAGTCTTTGATGAAGCGGCGGTAAAAGCCGACAAGACATAGGAAGGATCAAATACCTTTTATGTTCACTCATGGACTTAAATGGGTGATTGTCTCAATTTTTGATGGATCCACTTCCATTTCTTTCTTTGACACAACATGTCCTAACACAATCCCATGTTTTACCATAAAATGTGATTTCTCCCAAGATAATATAAAGTTCACTTCAATGCATTTCTGGAGGACTCTATCCAAAAATCCCAGTGTCTTTTCAAAAGAGTCTCCAAAAATAGAGAAATCATCCATAAACACTTCCATAAAATCGCCGATCATATCAGTGAAAATTCCCATCATGCATCTTTGAAATGTTGCTGGAGCATTACATAGTCCGAAAGGCATGCGGCGGAAGGCATATGTTCCAAATGGACAAGTAAAAGTAGTTTTGTCTTGATCCTCTGGAGCTATGGCTACTTGGTTATAACCGCAATATCCATCCGGAAAGCAGAAAAATTCTTTTCCGGCTAGCTTCTCAATGATCTGGTCAATGAAGGGCAACGGGAAATGATCTTTTCGGGTAGCCTTATTGAGTTTCCTGTAATCTACACAGACTCTCCAAGATGTGGCTACTCTGTTGGGTATGTCCTCGCCTTGTTCATTTTTTACAATTGTTAGTCCAGCTTTCTTGGGAACAACTTGGAGAGGACTGACCCAGGGCTGTCAGAGATAGGGTCAATGATACCCGCACTTGCCCATTTATAGATCTCATTCTTCACAACCTCTCGCAGATTGGGATTTAACCGTCTTTGCATTTCTCGAGAGGGTTTACTATCATTTTCTAGATATATGTGATGAGTGCAGAATGTGGGACTTATTCCTTTTAAATCTGTTATCTTCCATCCAATGGCCTGAGAATTCTTTTAAAAAACCTCCATTAGTTGGCTCTCTTGCATATGATTTAGGTTGGCATTGATAATGACTAGTAGAGTGTGAGCATCATCTATGAAAGCATACTTTAGGTCTTTAGGTAGTGGTTTTAATTCAACATTAGTTGTTGATGGAGTCAGAGTTATAGTGTTTCCTGAGGCTATTACAGAAATAGTCTCAAATGGTGGTTCCATCATGGGCATGATCATGGTTGAGGTCAATGTGAGTTCGGAGTCTAATGTGTCCCAGGCATTATCAATCTCATCAATTTCTTGTCCGGTGAGAGGGCATGGTGGAGCTTCTAGTGCAAGATTCAGATTGTAGGTGGCAATTTCATGAGAAGTGTTTTTTTAAGTGGATCTAGAGGTGTTCAGACTAACCTCTAAAGGATCTTTGGTGAGACGGATGGGTACAAAGTCATTTTGTATATTGAGTACAACACATTTTTCTATCAAACAACAGTCTTCAGTCTCAGAGTCAGTAGAATTGGGTATGATCAGCTCAATAGGGACGGTTTTGCCATTGATTGAAAATTCGACTTTTCCCCCCTCATAATCAAAATGTGCTTTAGCAGTATCTAGGAAGGGTCTTCCCAAAATGATGGGTATTTCACTCAGTGTGTTGGGGGAATCCATATCGATAACATCAAAATCCAGAGGAAATTTATGTCCTTGTACCGTGACTATAACATCTTCAAGAATTCCTATTGGTCTCTTCACAGTGCGGTCCGCCATTTGTTGAAACAGGTTTTAGTCTTCCTAAGTCAAAATGTTCTAGGATGGTGGTAGGAAGGAGATTGATTGAGGTGCCATTATCTAATAAGGTGTGCTCGAAGGTCAACTCTCCAATCGGACATTTAACCAAAGGTGCCCCTAGATCTTTTTTCTTGGTGGGCAGGAATTGGGAAATGGCATTTGATGTGGCTTGGGGCAGCACATACTTTTCTTCTTGGTTTTCCTTTGTCTTTTTTTCTTGGTTTCCTTTTTAGTGTGCATTTTTCCTTTAAGAGGCGGGAGAAGGCGGGGACTTGTTCGAGGGTTTTTAAGAGCGGGATTTCAATGACAATGTCCGAGAACAGTTTTTCTAACTCTAGATCGATGGTGGATGATCGAGGTTTTCTTCAGCGAAGAGCTCCGGGAAAGGGGATGGTTATGGTCGGGGAAGTAGGAGGGAACATGGTTGTCTCAGCTAACTTCTCATCAAGCTCTTCCTCAATTTCGGCTTGATCCTCTGTAGCATGTGGTCTGGTGAAAGCAGAAGTGGTTTTCCCATTACTCAAAGTGACAACATTAGCATATTGGTTTTGACGCGGTGGGGTTTTGAAGTTAACTTGATTTCTAGGTGCTTGTTGTGGGTTCCCATGATTTGACCTAAAAGATGTAAAAAAATCCTTGATTCTAGTTTTAGAAACCAGGTGGTGAGGTGAAAGATCCGACAGGTGGTGGAGTTTGAAATACTCCAAATGAACTAGCCTTGTTGGTGTTGGGATTGGGCAGCGGTTGAGGTGACAAGGCTGGCATGCATGACCTGATCTCGGCGAATTGACGAGCATTCTCAGAGTTGGCTTTTTGTTGAGCTTCAGTAGCCTGTTGTTGAGCTATAGCTAGTTGTTGTATTGCCTGAGATAAGGCATTGAAGTTTGCCGCAGTGGTGGAGGGTTGAGTCATGGGAGGTGCTATCGATTGTCTGGGTTGGGTGTGATTTTGAAAATGATAGTTGTTCTGTCCATTCCACCCAGAATTTGATTGTTCTCTCCATGTGTTGTGGTTATTTCAATATGCTCCTCCTTGATTTCTCTGCACCCAGTTCACAGTCTCGAGATTTATATCTTGATCATGGGTGAATATGGTGTGGTCAATTTCATGGCTGTTGGGATTATTCATGGCCAATTTTTCTATGTCTTGAGTCATGAGGTTCATTTATTTTGAGAGGGTTTCCCATTTGTCAGTATTCTCATTGCTAAATCTCTCATCATCAATGATATTGATTGTCCTTGTGTTCCCACTGTATTGTTCAATTGAGGAACTATTCACCGAATTGTCAGCCATATTTTCAAAAAAATTCCAAACGAAATGCTCATCACGGCTGATGTAGTTTCCATTGCAGGAGCAATCAATCACTCTCTTAAATGATGTATCTATGCCCTCATAAAATATCTGAACTAACTTCCATTTTGGTATGTCATGATGAGGGCATTTCCTTTGAAGTTCCTTAAATCATTCCCAGGCTTCATAAATGGGTTCTCTATTTTTATGAGTGAATGATGATATGGCTTGTCTCACGGCATTTGTCTTTCCTATTGGGAAGTATTTCTTGATGAATTCCTCTCTTAAGGAGTCCCAAGAGGTGAGTGGGGTTCCATAATTTTGGAGCCATTTGAGTGCTTTGTCTTTGAGTGAGTGGGTGAAGGCTTTCATGTAGATGTATTCTTTTTCTACGCCAGGGATACTTATGGTGTCACAAGCTGATCAGAAATCTTGGATGTGGAGGAAGGGATCTTCATAGTTATTTCCATAGTATTTTGGGATTAAGGAGAGTGATGCGGGCTTTATTTCAAAGTCTCCTACTTTAGGCGGGATTTGGACCCAATGAACTAAGTCCTCTACAGCCGGGTTGTAATGTGTGCTTATGGGAGGTGGTCGGATGAGAGGTGCTATGGTGTGGCGGATTGTGGCATTTTTTTCTCTCAGCAGTTGTAGTTGATGCAAGATGAGATCCATAGGGTTTGATCTTTCTTCCCCGATGATTCCTATGTCAGATGAATTCTCAGTTGAAGGAGATGGGTTGGTTTTTCTTCTATAAATCGGATCGTACTCTAATGGTTGTTGTGCTGGATTTTTTAGAGACCTACGACCTAGCATACACAGCACAATACACCAGACAATTTGTTGATTCACCAACTCACACAAAAATTGCCACAAAAACGGTTATCTTTTCGATTTTAATTTAATGATTGAATAAAAGTTTTCAAGAAATTAGAGTCCTTAAGGATGAGGTGAGTGTGGAAGATTGTGAGAAATCGATGTCCTAATTCGGATGGGGGATCCAAGGTTGGTACTCAGATCGTTAGATCTGCTCTTCCCACAAGAACATGTGCCCAACGTGTCGAGGAGTTACAATTTCTCGTTGCAATTCCACGTAGCACCAGGGATTTTTGCCTCTATCCAAGGGTTCTATGTGCTCGTGATTTTTGTGTCATACACGTGCATCAAACAAGCATTCAAAATTTTTCCGCTTTCTGCTCGGGCCACTGCGTGGCCTTTCAAGCTTATCTTTTTAGCTTGATAACGCATGTTTTGGTGATCTTTTTAGGTGAACAGAGGGAGAAGACCCCAAAGATGATGCAAAGACGTAGTATTTTTTAATTATTTTCAGTTTAAGTTCGGAGCACAAATAAATGCAAGAAATTTTAAAAGCCTAAGATGCCTAAGAGAAAGAGGGACTCACAGTGCTTGCACTTCTGGCGCTAATCCGTAATGTTGTGTCCTGCTAATGGCGAGCTTTTCCGAGAAGGAGGGGGAAATTAAGATAACATTTTTTTATCAAATTACAAGTTTGCTTAAACAAAATGCATGAAAAGACAAGTATTTTTTTCTTTTTGAAGCCTAAGTACCTGCATAACAAAAAAATACACTGATTAGATAGTTGAAAATGAGTAAAAATGAAGAAGAAAAAAATTGCAAATGTTGCCTGGTCCCCGGCAACGGCGCCAAAAAGTTGATAAGATTTTTCGCGGTTTATGAAGGTGAATTTATGAAGTCGTTGTGTTACCACGAATAATTAAAGTCAAACAAATAATATTACGACTACTTGCACAAAATGAACATAAGAGAACGTAACGGGCAAGTTGAGGTTCGAATCCACAGGGACTTGGCAAGTTCACAATATAGTCAACAATATCCTCTTGAGAAGTTGTTGATATCTTCTTTTAAAAACAAAGTAAGATCACAAGGGTATAACTTTGGAAATTAAAATGAACTAGGAGTTGAAATGCAATTGAAAATAGTTGAACTAAATAGGAAACTGGTGAGATTAGAATTGCAAACAAATAAGGAGGCAAATGATTTTTTTGCAGTAAACAAATTCAAGGTGGTCAAATTATACCAAAAGCAAAGAGACTTTTGCAAATACTAAAATAGTCCAAATGTAATAAAAATCATAAATGTAAAGTACGAAGGGAGAAATGTTATCCTCTTCTTTTATGCAGGAAATGATGATGCTCCAACAAAGACTTGAGAGAGGCCACCCAATGCTAGAGGATGTGCACCAGCGGTTAGAGTTAAGTGAGGATGCGGCATTGTGCGAGACGGTGCACTGACTGTAGAGGAAGGTAGCTACTCTCGACGGTGTGCGGACTAGAAACGAGCACAGTAGACAACGGTGGCTGGACGTATACCCGCACAAAGGGGGTAACGGCTGGACGCGCAGAGGAGAATGGCGTTCTGGAGGTAGAGATCTGCGCACAGCAGTGTGCGGGCTGGAACTGAAGTAGCTCAGTGGCGTAAGATGTGTCCACTGGAGATGGATGTGCCCGCGCAATGGAGGGGGCGCACTGGAGATGTGATGCCAGTGGGGAGATGGATGACTGAACGTAAACCCTCGCAAGAGTGCAGTAGCTGGGCGCAAAGAGGGATGTGCGCAAGGGGTGGGGGTGCCGGTGCGCGATGGCTGATGGGCGCCGGTGCGCGGTGGCAGCCCGCGGGATGCACGCACACAAGGTACAGTTGTATTTGGATTTGCCGTTGGAGATGGATGGATGACAAAGCAACAGAGCGGAGGCGGATGGGGCGCACAGCAATAGCGCGGAGGCGCTGTTTGGTTGCGCTAGGTAGAAGAGGAGGGAGACGGCAAGGTGGAGACGAGAACCCCGCGTAAAGTTGCGGGTTGAGATGCCATGAGAGAGAGAGCGTGCCCCACCTTCCCGCTATTGCATGGTTTTTTATAGAAGGCGTGGATGGTTGTACCTACACAAAAAATTAAAGGGCATTAATGTTTCTTTTGGGAAGGGACACCCACATGCATGGGGAAGAGAATGCATGGGTGGCCTTTCTCTTTGCATGGGAAGTGCTCTACTCGTTGGTGGTTCATTATAAGGGAATAAAGAATGGAGTTTTTATACTAACTTCCCTTCCTTTTCTTAACAACATAAAATTTTAAAGAAATGTATGTCCATCAATGTGCTAGTTGTTGATTAAACTCCATGGCATTTTTAATTCCTTTTGAGATATTTTTAGAGTAAAGCGAATTTCTTCAGGGTGTTGATTTAACATGGATGATCATTTGACTTTAGTAAAATAATATTTCCCATTATATAACCATATAGTAGATATTATTGGGAATAATTCATCTGGATGTAAAATCATGAATGTGTCGATTTTTATTCTGTGTAATTTATAGTTTTTCTTGTTGTGTACATGGAATAAATTGGACATGGATTATGTGATTTTAGAGTTTATAAATCAAGTATTGATATTATCTTCCACATAATTTAATCCTATTATCACAGTATATCAAGTAATCATCAGTGTCCGACACCCTACTTGTGTATTGATATGCATACTTACTTTGTAGGATTATAATAAATTTTTATTCACACTTGCTTTCATTGATTGATTCTTATATTGTATGGGTTGATTGTTGAGATTAACTAGGGATCTTTCGAGAGGTCACTTAGACGATGACTCTCTCCAAGGTATCCTTTGCTCTTTTCAGTCCTCAAAGGTGATGTCTACTTTATTGTATCCTGAGTACCCATAAAGAAAACAAAAGAAGTCCATCCTTCTAGTCTATCCAAAATATGACCAATAAAAGACAAGGGAAAGTGTTCTTTCATGGTCACAGCATTCATGCATCTGTAGTCGATACAAATGTACAACGACGCGGGTACTCATGTCATGATCTCTACACTCTCCTTGTTGGTGACCATATGGATTCTTGACTTCACTAGGACTATATAAAGGGGGACACCCACTTGAAGTATGAGATGGGGTAAATAAAACATGCTCTACACCATTTCTCAGTCTCTTTATTAACTACTTCTCGTAGATTAGGGTTTAATCATATTTGAAACTCACGGAAAGATTTGGCATTATCCTCAACATAAATATGGTGTTCACAAAGAGTATGATTAATACCCACAAGATCCGACATAGCCTAACTTATATCTATACAAATCTTTATAAGACTTCTAACAACCTAGACTCATGTTCTGCAGTCATCTTAAAACTAATTATTATAGGGAATCTACCTTTGGGTCCCACAAGAAAGGTGCACTTGAGTGTAGGAGCGAGCGCCTTCAGCTCTGGCAATGTTGTATCATTGATCAAATCAGGCTAAGCTGTCTCTGAATATTGTTATGTGATGCATGAAGGTGGAACTATCTCTACTGTACTAGCCACCAACTCTGTTGTGTAAGAAGTTAGATCGCCAAAGAAACGCGGTAGTTCAGCCAAACCCGTGTCTGAGTCGTCAACTATACCCCTTGACTATTTTGAGAAAGATGGAACCAATAGATCTAAAGGGATCTCTAAGTCATCGAGGGAATAGGGAGATGCATAACTCAAAAACTCTGACAACACCTCACAAATTGCATTGTGAACATTGTCCTCTTTAGATAAGAGGGACTCGCTCAATACAATTGGGGGTTGTCTCCATATTTCAATTGTACTAGATAATATGCAATGTAACCAAAGATGAAGAGAAAACTATATTAGACTCTAGTCAGGTCACTGCCATTTTGTCTGCTTCATCTAAAGTTCCACTTTGCCACTTGGAGAGCGAAACTTCATCATTCCAGTCGAATAATCAAATGATGCTCTAGCAGTCCTAAGGAAAGGTCACCCTAGAATGACCTATACGTCTCTCAAATGATTGGGGATATCCATTTCAAGGATAGTGAAGTCTACTCTATATTATTATCCCTCAATGGATACGATGATGTTCTTGACCTCACCCTTTGCGTTCTCATAGACTTGTCTACAAACTGGAGTAATGCTCATGATAAACGTAGTGGTCCCAACTCCAGTTTCCCAAACAACGCAAAGGGAATAGATTAATTCAATATTTGTTATCTAGGAGTGTGTGTGCAAATGCTATGTCGTCTATATGACCCATTACATAATGTGCACCCATGTCTCTCTTCTTTTTCAGTAAGTGTTGATTCTTGAGATAATAATCAGTGTCAACTAGTAACGTAACTGTTCAATTTCTTCTTGCTCACCCTAGTAGGTGTGCATAGTCCCTTAAGGTATTTATGAAATCGAGGATGTCTAGTCAATACTCATCAAATGGCACCTTGACCATAATGATATATTTACAGATGCATGCCACATTAGGATTATCTTTCTGAATATTGTTAACAATGTGCTTTCCAGCTATAAGAGCACGAGGGAAAGGGATTGAACATGCAGAAGAAGAAGAAGAAGAAGAATCTGAATCATAATATGAAACATGTTTATTTTTATTCATAGAATCAGGGTTTTTCATATATGAATCTTTTATATCAAACTTGGAATCTAAAACATGATTGTTTACTAAAGGTTGGGGAATGTATGTTGTTGGTACAAACTCCTCAATTGAAGGTGCAAGGTCCTCCATAGACTTTGAAGATGTGCCTCCATGATGTTGTGATCTTGTGCTCCTCCTCCTCTCTCTACATATGGTAAATCTTTTCGCTCCCTGAAGGGACTGCTACTGCTGATGCAAGTTGCCTTCATCCTCTGAAACTCCTTAGGTAGAGCCTCAGAGATGACCCCCTCCATGTCCCTTCTCTGGTCTAACATGACCACGATCCTTCCGCTCCTGAGACATATGATTAATACAATCAAATGGAAGAATCTCATGCTCAGCTTTAGATGAGTCTGAGAAGTAAACATGAACATATTAATGTTGCTATTATATCTTGTTCATGATATTGGAGTTAGCTTGAATCTAGGCAGGATTGGAGGCAGACTTTGTAGATTGCTCATTATGCCAATGAGATAATCAGTTGATGTCAACCCATATATCATGTATCTCATTCCTGTAGGAACAAACTTCACAAGAATCTGCCTCTAAAAATATGTGGTTCTTGATGAAGGTGGTTGATGCTATGAAGAAGAAGAAGGGTAATGTGAAGACTGGCCCTAATGGCCCCTGAAACTACTATTGGGGTTGATGTTGAAATAGGTCATGTGGCTCGACTGGTACGTTGGGTGACAGACATACTATTGTTGTTGCCTTGAATATTGGGAATGGTAATCTCTAAGACTCCAATGTATAGGAAGAGGCGTGGGGTTGAAAGAAGCATTTTAAAATGTAGAGGGACATTGATAGGATGGATGACCCCCTATACGTGCTTGTTTGGCAAGATCTTGTGAATACCACACACTATTCACCTACCACATCTGAGGAGGCTCCTCCAAGACAATCTCTATTGATGGCTACTGATGTGGTTGGGTAAAGGAATGGTCCTCTACCCATGGCTGGAGTTGTCCTTGTTGGACATGCGAGCCCACAACGATCCATTATGCAATAAATGTTATTGTGAATATCATTCCCTGATCTGAAATGAAGAATAAATAATTTGCATAATATGTCCCTTAGTGCAATTAGGGTTGTGTACCATGGCCATCTTAATGATCATACAGTTGTTGATTCAATAATTGAATCATAGAGGTTGGTGCTTGGATGAATATCTAAAGAGTTAGATTGAGGACTCATCAAGCACCATCAAATGATTGTTAAGAGATGATCCAGCCTAAGTAGGAGATGGCAATCATGTCTCATTTATGCTAATATCTAACCGACCTCTTGATGTAGGTCCTCTGCATAGGAATAGAGTTTCAGAAGTGTTAGATAAGTTAGTTCAAAGAGTTCACTTAATGAAATCGAGATAACCAAAGTCCTATATCGTATGCTATCACGATACAGGCACACATGATCTGACCAGAGACAGATGTGTTACTATAGGTCTGAGTATGTACATTTGGCAGACCAATAGGTTGATGACCTAATCAACGTCTATACATCGACACGTTGGTGTGCATGAAAGGGCATATGAGTAATACGATCTCTCAAAGGTATCATACAGGTTCAAATACTGAACAAGAAGACATGAGCTCACTCATGAGATGTTGGGAAGAATCAAATTCTGTGTACGGTCGTCTCGCTTTGGAAGCTTGACTGAATTTGTAGGTTTGATATATACTTCTGGAAAGTATATGATCAAGACCAAGGTATGATATATGCTTTTGGAAAGTATATGATCGATACCAACTCCCAATGATCGAATGAGAAACTTACTGATAAAAACCCTAAAGTAGGCAATGTAAAGTTGATCTAATACTTCGGTTTTGTTATGAGTTTTCCAGTATGCTGGATGTACATGTATTGGGAATACCTGAGGGTGATGTGATCATAAATGATTGTATAACCATGACGCTTTCATTCTTAAGGAGTGATGAAACGGGTCTGGATTTTAGTGACTCCTCTCAGTAGAGAAGTAATGTGATCTTGGTCCAAATGTTTGCCATTGATCTGAATGTGATTCAGATGCAATGAGAATATTAGATTTGCGATCTTGACTTAATCAAGCATCTATGGGAGGCCCGCAATTTGGATTTGAGATATGATCTCAATATCTAAGTCACTATATGTGGAACAATACAATTGCCATGTCCTTATCTCCAAGTATCTGCGGAGAATGCACATTATCCTTGAATGGGTTGGGGATAATTTCATTGTTGATATTATGTATCCAAGCATTGAGAAAATGGATAATTAAATGTGATTTACTTATCATGAATAACATCAATAATGTGATTTACTTATCATGAATAACATCAATTTTTTTCATATTGTAAAGAGAGTTATCTAAGATAATTAAATATGATTTAATTATCAAAGATGTGAATAATGTGAATGAGATTCATATCATTTAAGAATAAGAGAATAGAGATCCAAGATGATTAAATGTGATTTAATTATCATGGATATGAATAATGTGGATAACACTATCCATATTAATCATATATATTATAAATGTGATTTATAATATATAAGAGAGACATGTTTGTAATTTACATTTGTTAATTAAATGTTAATGTGAATTGGATTCACATTGAACATTAAAATGAAAATATAATTCACATTTTATTTTGAGTTGTGAATGTGATTCACAATTTTCCAATGGCAAGATTGCAATATTTACAAAATAATTCTGAATTATTTTTATAGAATAATTTACAACAAGTGTTGTTGTAAATCTTGGAGATTTTCATGGAATAATGTAATCTCATGAGATCTCATGAGATTACATGAGATTGCCACCAAATCCCATATTATGGAAGGATGCAATCTTCAAACCATAAATATCCATTCTTGATTAATTTAATTTGAGAATAAATCATATTGATTTATCAATATATATTTATTCTAAATTAAATTAATTGTTGTTGGTTTTTTACCAACAAAATCTTGGCCATTAAAAGAAACACAAATCAATGTAAGCCATTGGATTTGTATTGTCCCATGGATCGAGATCCATGGATTCCAAAATATTATAAAAGGAGAGGCACCCCTTGCTCTTCTAGGTTAGAACAAGTGATACAACAACTCTCTGTCTCATTCTCTCTACACGCCTACTCTCTCTATCTTTCTCATGTGGCCATCCACCATGGATGCCCTAGAGAGATTCTCCATCGTCGCAGCGTCGTCGTTATGCTGCCTGATGGTTTACTCGTGGATCTCTGTCTACTTCAGTGTTCCTTGCTCATGAAGAAGATGTCGTATCTCGTTTGTCGAGATTAGGAGATTTGTGGCTTGGATCATCAACTTGGTTTGCGAGAAGCACGTGTTTCATCAACACGCTCGCAAGCGTCTCCTTCGTCGGATCGGACTTGAGACAGGAGGTCTCTTAGTTTAGAGACTTTATCACGACCACGCTTCAAGAGGTAATCCTATTCCTTGTTTGTGGTTTAGACAAAATGATCCGAGAAGTTTTCTTGGATCATGTGATTTCGTCACATGAAAATTTTAATTTCCACTGCATCGAGCGACTAGATGCTCCCGATCGCATACGATGCAGTCCTCACGCTTCCGTGATGCACTTAAGGATCTCTCCATATTCTTCAAGTGGTATCAGATACTTTGGTCGAAGGTTTTGGATTCGATCCATGAACTGAGGACAACTTGAGTTAGGATTTGTGAAAGTTCTCTTTAATTTTATTTTCGCATCTTATTTTGAGATTATTTTCGGCACTGTTTAAATTGTTTAAATACTAAAATAATAATTTTCTTTTATTCCCCATTAAATAAGGAAACCGTAGGATCTGAGTTTACGTAATTTGGATTCTGTATGCTCGAGATATGATCATTTTAGTGAATATGTAACCACAGTTTCGGGGACTGCAAATCTCAACGTAATTAAAGAGTTAATTGCGGATTTGAAATGCCTTGAAATACATGAAAATCACTTAGTTATTGTAAATCAAAGTAGCAAACATTAGAAACTTATTTTGCTTAATTTGCATTTAAATTGATTAAGATATGGTATTTTTAGTGAGGGTCAATGCCGGAATTACTTTCCTAATCAAAAACCTATTGATTGTCATTTAAGAAATTAGTGAAATTAAATGGTTTAATTTCCTGGAATAATTGTGCATAAATATTTGTGAAATATTTGATGATAATTATTTCCTTAAATGACTTTGCCCTAACCAATAAATGATTATATGTGATCTAGATCATAAATTGGTTATATGATCTACATGATCTACATTCCAACAAACATGTTGCTTGAATAGGATTTGGGATTTGTTTAGCAAATCTCATTATAATGTTAATCAAAATTGTTTTGATTATTATTATATGGTATAATTTTGGTTGAAAAAATCGATGATCATCTCAAGTACAAAGTGATCTATTTTGCATTATCCTTTCCCGAGGCGGATATGGTGTCTAGTCACGGAGCATTGGGGTAGCAGGTTGCACTGTGTGCTGTCTGTCCCACTCCCATCTGTACTGGCCATGACAGCGGGTAGGGTTGGTATAATGCTTAAGAAATCATGAAGTATTTATAATTATTAAAATTCGAAATAATACGTATTTGAGATAATACCATAATTCAAGTAACAACTAAGAATGTTTGTTGGATATTAATTGGATCATTAATTTAATATGATTAGATTAATTGGAATCCAATTAAAATTAAAACACTCTGTTACGAATAGAGATGTTATTTCCCTTGTAAGAATTAATTATGTGAATATGATTCATTATAATTAATTAGAATTTGAATGTGATATGGAGGATCACATAAGTGACATCCATGATCTCCCGTCAAGGTGGAGGGTTCCATCGTCAGGGATTGTATGTAGGAGACGCCTGTCCAAAGTGACAGCTCCTGTATGCAAGCGCATTTGGATCGAGTTATTTGCTTCTTGAAAGAGTAAGGCCGTATACGTAGTGACCCCAATATCGAATCCTCATATTATTGGGGCGATATTGGATTGCGTAAAGCGAGTTCTATTCCTGTTGACGGTTGGTTCAATTAATGACGGGTCAACATCGCCTTAGGGGTGGTGGGCCTGGGTGGTAAAGATCGAATAGGGAAATGCACATTGGACTTGCAAGGCGGAATGTGTTCCCGCTTCTTTTTATCGGAGTCACAGGTTCTCATATTATTGGGATGTGACAAAGATAAGGAAGGAGATCCCAGATCTTGCTGAGATATAATGGTAAGTATATCTCTTACATTGAAAGTGATAATGGAATGAACTTTCATTGTGGACAAGGCAAGACAACTTTGATATAAAAATTTCTAAATCAAAGTAAAATATATATATATAAATATATATACACTTATGCAAATTTATTATTTCAGATAATCCTTCATTAAACCCACTCAATACAATACTCAATAATAACCAATATGATATCTTGGATTGGAACCATGATCCAGATATTGTACTTGCAGTCGGACACATAATATATGTAGTTATAATGTGCAAGTATCCTCATAATAATGAGGAATGACAATTAAATTGATAATAGGACTACAACCCTAGGGTTTGTATGTCTCTATAGTCTTGATCTCTCATCGAATGTACTTTGTAAGTGACATGTCGATGATGATCACAATTGTCAAATAATCCTTATAAAGACTTAAGAAGATGTTCTGGCATACATATGTGCTCTCGACATTTTATCGTGAATGAGATGGTTCACTGCATCATGTAGAATGGTGGCTCTATAAGGGATGATGTATTCAAAATGTTTGAATACCTACCTGAACCAATTTTTTAAGAGTCTAGATGGATGTAGACATGATCAGTGTCATAATTCTACTGTCTATACTCTAATCATTCATGAAGCTTCATAATAATCATATTGTATGAATTGAAGGAAGCATGTATAAATGTTGAAATGCTCTTACGTTGAATTCCTTTGAGTTCAACATAAGAGATCCTTTGTCTTAAGCAATGGTTGTTTATAGATAAAGGGAGCGCAGTGGAAGCATGGGTCAAACCCAAGATGAGAAGGAAAGTCAAAGATTTGATCGTACTTCTATGACTTCCATATGACATCGAAATAGTTAGGTAAATGCCAATACTGTAATAAGTTGATGTGTTGATAATATGACTATCGAGTCTGTCTAGAATCCTTAGAGAAGAACTCGGATAGAGCATCAAATTATCTACATAAATCATTGAAATTGACTTTCTTAGTTGATAAGATAAAGTCCAATAATTGTATCTCAATCTTCTAATGAAACTTACAATTAGTTGCATATATATTGGAAGATTAGAAATTTGATCTTATGGTTTAATGGTCATCCATGATGGAATTAATGCAATTGTTGCAATAATTTCCATTGGATCAATAGACTTCATAATTTTAGTGGGAGAGCCCTTGGTCTTAGAGAATGTCTCTATGTCCTGTACATTAGAATACACTCACTGTTTGTTTCTAAATGTTGGAAATAAACGTGAATTCTGAGATAGACATATCATAAAGCATTATGATGGATATATTTCAGAAAGTAATCTACATCCAGAGGACTCTACTAAATTAGAAAATTAATTAATAGTTCATTAACATTTCATTTACTGAAATTAAACCTTAAAAGATCAATAAGAGGATGAAGATCATTTGACAATGATCTGTCATCAAGCCTTAGACATTTGTATGTTGATTTGATCAATAGACTTGTAAGAGATAAAACTTTAGAATGTCTAAAATTTCAAAACTTACATACTTATGAATATTGTATTCAAAGTAAATTGTCCAATACACCCTTCTTTGGGAATGGTGTAGATGTCAAGGTATTCAGGATCTCATACACATTAATGTATGTGTATCATCTATATTGTAATGAACATTATGGATATGTGATATCTATTGATGATTATGTTGATATGAGTTTTCTTCTCTTCACCTGAAGAAACCTTTGAAATGTTCAAAGATTAAATAATTTTGCTTTAGAACCAAAGTTTGAAGGAAGATAAAATGAATTTGATCTAATCTAGGTAGCAAGTACATGTTAGATAAATTCAAAGAATACCTTATGGAGATATGATTATCATTTCTATCTCATTCCTCCTAACAAACCCTAACGTAATAGAGTTATAGGGAGATACAATTGGATCATGTGTGACATGATCTTATCAATGATGAATTTTAGCATAATTACCTCCTAGTTTCCAGGTATATATGTAGTAGAGACTACAATATATATACTTAATATTGTTCCATGCATGCAAGCTCACTAGAGAGTGCTACTTCATTAGGAAAATAAAAGACGGTATTGGATACCTACTTTATGACCTTTAGATTCTTAAAAGATCTCAACTCTAAGAATATGATTCTTGAAGGATGACACTCTTGAGAATCAAGATGAAAATGAAGTAAAGGATTTCATTTAATCTTGAGATGATAATGAGGCTCATGAACTCAGAAACTAAAAGGAAAATTAAAGATGAAACACTAATACCTCTTCAAATAAGTTTGAGGATGTATTCCATGTGTCAGTTAAGTCAGACAATGATCGGATTTTATGTGATGAAACTCCTAAGGATCATAACATGAAAAGATGGATTTTAGCAATAAAGGTCTAAAGTAGACTTCATATACAAGTGTTGTATATGGACCCTCAAGGATACACCTATAAGAGTAAAACCTGTTGGGTGTAAATGGATCTTCAAGAGAAAGAGGGAACCTGATGAGAAGGCATAGACCTTCAAAGCACGACTTGTGGCCATGAGCTATGTACCGAAGAGAAGACATCGCTTGCGATGAGACTTGCTCTTCGGTAACCATGCTTATACCCATCAAAATATTGCTAACTCTAGCTACATAACTTGACTTTGACATCTTCAAGATGTAAGTCAAGATTGCATTCCTCTATAATTACCTCTTTGAGAATATTCACATGAAGTAGCCCCAGGGCTTCATGGTTGAGGAAAGCAAGGTGTGAAGGCTAAATAAATCCATCTATGGACTCAAATAAGCTTCTTGTAGTTGGAACATAATATTTGATGAAATTATAAATGTTATAATTCCATATAGAATCTTGATGAACCAAGTGAAGCTTAGTGGGAGTGTCATTGTGTTCATCATTCTAAATGTATCTAATATCCTAATCAATTTAAAATGATATAAGGATCATAATAAGTGTTTTATAGACTGGCTATTCCATATCTTGAAATATGATTTCAAGGATACCTCTTAGATCTTAGTTCTAAAAGTGTTCGGAAGTAAAGAGAAGAGGGAATTAGGACCATCACATTAGTAATACACCTTGGATATGTTCCATCTTCTGGAAAATTCCAAGAAAGGCTTACATACCTTAAGATTTGGTACTGACCTATCTAAAGTAATAACACCTTAAAGAGTTAAGGAAGTGAATGCTAGAACTGCTTGTCATTGTGCATCAGTTACGAGAAGCTGAACGTATGCTAGACATGTACAAAAACCAGATATCTGCCATACAATGGGAGTAGTAAAGTGTTGCTAATCCTACTACGATGATAAAACACTTGATTGCAGTAATAACAAAATCTTTAAATATGATAAGACTTTTGAGATAGTGATCTCTAAGCCTTATCTTCAAGAAATTAAGACTATATAGATAGTGATCTATAAGGGTCTTAACTTTAGATACCTTTGGGGATAAAGATCTCCAGGAATAAAGGTATTCTGATAAGTGTTATGAAAATACTGGTTATAACAACTATAAAGCTATAGTGTCAAGGACACTACAATAGCTTTAACAAGATTGAGTATTGGTTGCATAAGATGCAACATTCGCATTGGATGTGAACATTGTTACTAGGAGATATGCAAGTGTCGTAAAAGTACTTGGCGTAGTCTCTTGAGAACAGAGTGACTGATTAGCTTACCTAGCTATATTTTTCTAAAAAATAAAGGTGATGAAATTGGTATTCATCAACTGTGTCACTAGATTTATTAATATCTTCAACCATTTAGTGAGAGACATATGATTTACTCATTAGGAAGAATTTTTTAATCTTGTCATCTAATGCATTTGCACTCTGGACAATGTTAGAAAAGTCTACTGCAACTGAGCTCTCATGATAAGACATGGGAAGAGCATTCTATGTCATTGGTATCCGCTAAAAGAGTGAGATATCATACTCACCATACCGTGATTTCGACATGGAATCTTGATTTCAGCATGATTCATTCATGTGGCATACATCAGTGAAAGAACTTATTGACTAATGGGTTATTACACTCATCATATAGTGAATACAATATGTAATCATGAATTAAGTATGGACCAACCCTATGGAATTCTCAACTTTTAACAGTTGCCGACTCATGGGATACAGTCCCTTGAAAACAAGTGAGACTAGGATCATCATGTTCGATAGCCCAAGTGGGAGGAGGACAATAAGTGGAAGAGGGTGGAGGGGGTGGGCAAGGTGAAGAAACGAAGAGATTAGTTATGGTTCCAAGCTTGTAAGGCAAGTATTATGGAACTAAGCTCGGTCGTGAGTCCCTCGGTGTCAGCTGGGGATACATGATAAAAGGAGAATGCGAAGAAGGTTGGTATACAATCATGGGAATGTGTCCCTTGAAGCCTGTGTATGGAGATTGATATGCTGACATCTTTGAAAAAAAAGAAGTGAAATGGAATCAATCTGAAGCAAGAAACGTCCAAGCGCATAGAAGAAAAATACACATATATACAAGACGCAAAGCAAATCTCAAATGTCACCAGCTTAACATGGTGAATGTTGCAAAGGTCCAGATGATTATCTATTCAATTTTAAATGATGATTTTTAAATAGTTATAGCAAGCACTCAAGTATGCCTCCTACGATGACTTGTTATCAAGTTTGTATTGTCCAAATGAAAGATGCATCTTCACCACAAACTTGGTTTCAATATCAGAATCTCTAGAAATTATAGGGACTCTAGCACACGTATATTTATAAGATGAAACATAAGTGTATTTAGTTTTATGTAGCAAACAAACAATGCAAACCTAGGACACGAAATGGGAATATGGGAGTGTGGCTCTCTCAGTCTGGAGAGTACAAATAGACAATGATGATGTTACTTTCCCATAATTGGTGCCAGTTATTTTTTAAAATTTTTATATAAAGTCAATATATTAATTAATCTTAATTTTATTTAGATGGTTATCTCTTGATTTTTTTGAATTCAAACGCATCTATCTCTTAGACGACTCTTAAATCAATCCTAAGTGAGCAAAATAAGGGAGATTCGAAAAAGCTAATGCAAAAGTGGGAAATCAATTATATATGCTCCGCTAAAATGCTTATAGTAATTCTTCATGGTCTTGATATGCGATGCATAACAATATCGAAATTTTATGCTAAATGGAATGCAAAAAAGAAAAGCCACACTGAGACAGGTAATACTATCAGTGCATGAAGAATAAGTTGCTTTGACAAATAAAGTACGGTCTAACTGCATCTATTTCATTTCAATGAAGTGTGATACTAATATTATAATCACAATCAACAACCTAGAGAACCTTCAGTCACGTGTACCTAAGAGTAGCATCGTAATTCACAACAAACCACAAGGAACCCCGAGCATCCAGATGGGGTAAAAACATGTGTAGAGTCCAAGTTCGATAAAGCATGAGATTGCAAAGGAGAACCGCTATCAAGACAATTATTACAATTTAGTTTACAAAAATAAATAACTATAAAAAATGAAATTTAATAATCTATTTTCTCTCTCATGTCACAAATCGAAAAAAATGAATTCTTCTCGACTCTTTTTGACAGACTCCATCCTCGTAATTGCATGCCTCTAATCACCTTGAGTTGCATTGACTTTCAAGAAAGCCTCTCCAAGTCACGAATTCCCTCACACAAGAAGATGACAATGGGTTAGAGAGAGTATAAAGAAATAAATCATATAATTACAAAAATAAATGATGAAAAGAAAATAAACAAACAAATAGAAATAAAAGAATTACATTGGATTTAGACTACAAGAGGGATGGAAAATCTAAATATTATGTTGTGTGAAAAATCCTATGTCGATTCCCTCCCCAACAACGACGTCATTTAAAGACTTGTTTTCTACCACTCTGAGTTATATCAAGTTCTAATAGCAAATAATAAAAGCATGCAATCAAAACACACAAAAATCAATCAAATTAATACAATGTTGACAATGTTTATTATGCATGGGCAAGTACCCAAATTGTCTCTAAGAGGTAAAAATGTGGATGCGGGTTAAACTCGCACAATTAAGCGATCCATTTTAAGAAGATGTGTTTTTTATATCATTTTTTATACCAAGTAAAATGTAAATGCCAGATGCAAAATGATATGCAAATATGAGATAAAAAATGAATACATATGGATTTGACATCTACGTATAAAATCTTAAAAAGGGTATTCTTGTAAATAAATTTGGGGCTCAAACACAATTTGAAAATGGGTTAAATATTTGGTCCTAAAATATAATTAAATGTTCTATGAAATTTGTTTGGATATTTTTGAAAATAATCTTTGGAGAACGAAAATTGTTTCTGAAAAATGGGTGAAATGAACAACATCTAATTTCCTAAATATCGATAAAATATCTAAAATGAATAACGGGGTAAAATACTAATTTTTCTACGTAAAGAATATTAGGAACTATATGAAATGCACTTTTTATTTTTAGTAATTAATATGCATGCATGAAAAATGAGCAATCTTCTTAGGATTTTATGTATTTTTCAAACAAATAAAAAATAACATTAACGAAAATTGGCTTGAGCATGAAATTTGATAATATTTTATAAATTAAAATGTATTTCATTGAAATTCCAATATATAATATGTTTTTTTGAAAGAGATAATATTTGGTAACTAAGTTTTAATAAATCCACATGTCAATATCAATAGAATCCAAAATAACTCCAAATAAATATTCTAATGAGGAACCCGTGGCCCATTCAAATTTGGCATAATATTAATTATGAAATTAATTAAAAATCAATTACTAAATCACTAAAAATTATTCCAAAGCAATAGACACATTATTTTTCTAAAATTTTAGGCACAATGTTTAGCATCAAAATATCTATCAGTGAGAGTTTCTTTGAAAAAATTTAGAGTAAGGTTGAATTAATATAATTAATTAACACAAACTAGGTAAAATATGCTCAATCAAATCATCTTGATTTTAATAGTGCAATCAAATATCGTTAAAATACAATCCCAATCTCAAAATATAAATAATATTGTCCTCCATAATTTGATATTTTTCATTTTACAAAAAGATGATAAATGATGCCTAGATATATGATTAAACACAAGGTCATAAATGAAAATTTAACATGGAAATAAAATAGACAAATACCATATTAAGCTCATCGATAATTACCCAAAAAGAGAGGGTGTGTCTTTTCCACTTACTCTAGTGCCTACACATGGCTACTAGCTAGCAAGGACTTCAATAAAACTAGGGTGCATACCCACACTTTGCGATGGAAATACATTCTACATCATCTTAATTGTACCATGTGTGCATTGTCTTTAATATATTAGTAAATTAATATATAAATATCATTATGATTATTAAAAATACCAACATAGCATTTAGAAAGTATTTTTTATAGTAAAATATGAATTAAAAAGGTTAAATTATAAGAATGCATTTAGAATGCATTTAGAACCTAATTTTCAAATTATAGAGGAACATATTGGGTACAATTTATCTATCTTTTGAAAAGAATGTACTTCATGTAATATTATTTTAAAAAATTATGTTTTTATATTAAAATTAAAATTTTCTTGAAAATAATATATCCATAAAAATAGAAAATCATTCCAATACAAAATCACAAAATGTGGGTATATGTAAATATTAATATAATAAACATAAAAGTAAATTATTATATTTATACTTTTTAATTTAATAAAATATTATAGTATAGAGAGAAAAAGAATGGAGAGATAGATGACTTTGAGAGAGAGAATAGAAATGAAGAGGAGAGAGAGGGAGAGAGAGATCGGTGGAGAGAGAGAGAGAAAGAGGGGGAAATCGAGGGACAGAGGAAGAAAGAGAGAGAGAGATCCATGGAGAGAGAGGGAGATAGAGTTAGTGGAGAGAGGGAGAAAGAGGGAGAGAGAAAGATTGGTCGAGAGAGGGAGAGAGAGAGGTGAAGAATGGTTGGAGAGAGTACCCACATGTCAAAATATGGGTTAAAAACCCATATTTTAATGGGTATATAGATTGTCTGATGGACTAAGCGTTCCAATGTAAAAAAACCTCTCATGTGGTGGAGGCCACGTGGGATTTCCAAAAAGATCTGACGATGACACTTTATTTTGTTGTTGCAACCAATAGGTAGGAATAAGACAAGTAGTTGCACCTCCTTCTCTCGATCTGATCCAACAGAGTATCCTTCGCCACTAGTTGCGCTGCATACACCTGATGGTTCAGGTGAACATAATTGACAGATGCATAGATCTAAGGTCTTCAATAATCACGATCATAATAGAGGGATATTGATGGTTGCTGGATGTCAATCCCCTCCCTCCATCTTCTTCTTCAAGCGATTCAGATGACTCAGGCGATAAAGGATCGAATGATGTTGACTAGCGCTCCACTGGTTGGCGATGATGGAAACTCTATTAGAACCAAAATGATCGCATGTCCGCACTAAGTGGAACTCGAGTTAGGACAAGGATGTTGGGCATCTCGAAGTTGAGGACATGATGCGTGTGCATGAGAAAGGGCGACGTTTGTAGCACGGAGCTCTACTACTCCTTTCCTTCACTATAGATGAGCGGTTGATGCACTACAGATACAATGGGGGTCAAGCGTCAGGAGGAGATGATGTAAATATATATGCACAACTCTATGGTGGCAGTTGAGATATCGGATGGGATGCGCGTAACCTCCCGAGGGCATACTCAAACTCGAGACCTAATTGTCCCAATCGAATACCAAATTAAGGAGGGTGATGGATTTGAGCTCAGATGTGCAACAAGATGATCTTGAATGCTCTTGTAGGTGATGATCAAAATTGACGAGAAGTATAGAGATAGAAAAGAAATGAGGAGGGAGAGGATGAGTTGATTGTTGGATGTCGTAAATGGCTTGTAGACGATTTGGATGGAGAATTTAGCAAAGATTAGGGATTTGAGATAAATGAGGGCAGGGACAAAAATTAGAACATGAGAAGAAGAGAGTTGCCGAGAAGTTACCTGATGAGGTTCTGGCTCTCCTGAAAATGGAGAATTGCAAGGATCTTCGGTGATTGTCTGAAGCTGTGACGAACGACATCGAGGCTCCGCAGCTTCCTTGTTAGATGTTGTAGCAAGGTTTCCAGGAACCTTGGATCTCATTAGGAAGAGGGCAGCTCATCATCACAGGACTCGACTCGGCCCAAAGCTATCACCGGTAGGTCAAGGTGTAGTTACTACAAGAGATGGATGGAGTTGGTTACTCAGTTGACTCGAAGTCAATAATCAGGCGGCAATGATTAGCCAAAGGGAATGGGCAGGCACTCAACCCAGATCCATAGGCGAGATGAGCTGGAGGGACATGTTCCAATGGGAATTTGTCTTGCTGACAAGTTCTCTCGAAATTTTCCAAAATGAATAAGAAAGTAAAAAAGAATTAAAATAAGAATTCAAATCAAAAGGTCATAACATGAAGGTTTTTATTTGAAAGGTCATAAACATGAAAGTTCTACATCTCAATGAGATCTATGACTTAATTTCATCATGACATTAAACTAAAAATATATAATATATACAAAATGTTGATTTTTGAAGGAATTGTAATGTATAAAATATCAATTTATATGTTTTTTGCATTTTCTTTGATTTATAATTAATGATATATATAAAATATAGTATAATATAATAAAATAATAGAAATAAAATTACATATTAATACATTTTTTATTTCTAATAATTAACAAAATAAAATGGAGAAAGAAATATTTGCATTCCTGTCTACAGTGTTAGATCCATCATTTTCTTTGCTTTTTATATTATTTGGATTGTATTTTTTAAAAATTTATTAACACAAAAAATAAAATATAAAAATAATAATTTAATATAAAATGTTAATTATGGACATGAAAAAATGAACTAAAGTTAGCAAATTTATACATATACAAATCAGTTCCAACATCCACGTTTCACATATGAACTCCGGTTCATTTGAAATTAATCTTACTTTGTAGAGAATTTAATGTATATTAATTCAAAAGTGAGTACGAGTTCATATGATATCGTATGGAGAAGATATGTTTCTTTACAACTTTTTGACTTAAAACTAGGTTTTCTGTTATATATTCAACTTATATTTTTATCATTTTTTATTTATTAAAGTTAGTGATGCTCCTACTTAAATTGTCTGGTTGTAGTGCAGTGTGTCTACTACCAAAAGACTAGGGTTCAAATTCCCCAATGTGGTGTTGTATTGGGTATTCAACATCCAATGTAAAAAATAGTCGAATCTTTCAACATGAATTTGAGCAAGAATCCATATAACCGACCTGACTTAAAGAGGAAGAAGGCTTTACAATTTTTTAGTGATGTACACAACAGAGTTCAATTGATGTCGATTGAAGTTGACATGACTTTATTAAAAATCAGGGAATTTTGGGTTGTTTAGTGGAGAATATATTCAACATTCAACTCCTTGTTTATATGATTTTTATTCTAAATTATTTCCTAAACTTATTTACAAGAAAAATATACATAATTTGTTTATTTCTACTTTATAGTGTATTTTATTAATTTCTTTATTTGAATTTTTTTAAGTGCTTTAACATGGATTTAAGCTAAAATTTCTGTATTAAATCAACAAACCATAAATTCATCGTCCCACCCCTCCTCACCAAGCCACATCCTACAATCAATTAGCAGAGTGGCATAAGGGTACATTATACTGGACAACTTTATTTGATCCTCAACTACTATCCATTTTCTACTAAACATCATCTATCATCCCCACAATTGTCTCTGTCGTCAATTTTTATCTCGAATGTGATGTCACGCATGGACGAAGTAAGAGTGAGTGCAGGATTTTTTATTTAAATTTCTGTAATTTAAATTAATAATATCTAATATTTCATCTACTATAAATCATCAAAGAAGAGGATTAGAGGGCAAATATGGAACCTGATGTTGGAGAAGTTACTAATCAAATAATGTCGTGTCATTTAGGACGATGTAGGAGTAACCATAATTCTATATATGTTATTATAAATATAATATTTTTCAGATTGATGTGTCCATTTAGATAAGTTTTGCTACTGATAGTGAGGGATTTAGCAATCAGGTAGGAATACCAAGATGTGATCCTCCGTGAGTTGGAGATAGTTAATTAATCCTCCTATTTTCAGGCAATTGAATTAAACACGTTAACATGTTATTGTGGATCATTACAATGAATGTATTATTGAGTTATATATCCGAACACGTCGAAGGCCATAATTAGGCATTGTGATTAACTCTACATTGCTTGTTTTAATTCATTACTTGGATCTTTTAATTGGCTCTTTATTTGGATATTGCATGGAATTTATCTGTCATAAATTGTTCAAGTCATAATAATCAATTTTATCAGTAGATATCTTGTGTATTTGTACATCATACTCTGTGTTGCATTATCATGATTGATTCAACTTAATATACTTGTTTAAAAAAATATAAAAAACCGTGCATTGCATTGTTTGCATCCTCTTAATCTGGATCACCTATTGATCCCTCAATTAAATATTTGACATTTAGATTAATTAAATTAATTGCTCTTGTCATTTTGTTCGACCATGGACTTATCTAAGATAAATTAAATCGAGTTCTCCTTATAAAGGACTTTTAACTTGATTATGATTGATAGTTAAGCGGTCGTGTTACAACCTAGACATATTAACATTGTTGTTTAGCATTTAATCGGATGGTGTTGTTGTCGAGAGATGACAAATTAGTTAATTTATTTTAATATTAGATATTTCTTTTTTGATTTTTAGCGCAATTACGGTTAAGTAATTGTTGTGATTGTTTTCATAATTTGTTTGGTGTGATTATTTGTGTAAGTTTAAACTAGTTATCTAGCTACTTATCTCTTGAGATATCTAATTGTTTGATTGTTTTGTGGTTTAAGGCCCATGAAGCTCACAGAGACCAAAGTAAGATGGAGGGGACAAGCTTGGAGCCCTTGCTGAAGAGTCCACAACAACAAATGCATTAGAAGAGATTTTAGATAGATTAAGTAGTTATTGTTTTGTGTTGCAGTAATTTATTGTGATAATTGTAGTTTAGATATCGATTCTCATTTGAGCTCTCATGGTTGTAAAAAAACCATTATTTGTTCTTTTACTTATGTTGTTTTGAGAGTGGTTCTCAACTTAAGTGGCGTGATTAAGTTTAGGCACATTCGATTCAAATAGACAAATATAGGTCCTTTTTGCTTTGTACCAAACCATAAATTAGGTCGCACTTGATCTTTTAAGATTCACTATCTTAATATATTAATTAATATACAAACTTTAATACATTTTACTTAGCCAAATTAAATCGAACTTTTTTCTTTCTAATAGAACTCCTATTTAGGTGCGAGTTTTTTTCCTTGCATTTCATATAGTATAATTATTTCAATTATGTTAAGCATCCCACATGTTGACATTTAGAAACCACCGTATTCTATATGAGCATTCATCATTGCTTCATTGCTTGCATTCTAATTTTCCTATTCATATTCTTATTCTTGATTTATAACCTAAGTAATAAATGGAACCTAGACTAATTGTTAGGTGTTGTTTATATGTGCTCACATTTAAGTCTTATGTGATAACCTAATTAAAATGTTTCTACTAAACAAGGAAGTTAAATCTAACTTGGAATAACAATAAATTTGTATTACGGACGAGCAAAGCCCTCATTGGATACATGTACTTACCCCTAAACAAAGTGGGTGAGAGCATATCTCTAATGTTAGAGCGTAAATCCTTGAACTTCTACCCTAAGTCTTCAAATCTAACTCTCGTGGATTTTGGGAGGTGCAAGTGGTTGCATCCAACCTTACAAATATGTTTTGGTTGTGTACGCATGTGTGTCTCTTTTGGGGTGTATGATGAATTGATGATTAATCGTATTATCTATCAATTATTATCCTCTATTATTAAACAACTCAATCAAAATCTTCATTAATTCTGTTTTATAAACAATTGAACCTCATCCTTTAAATATCCCTAATTATTGTTTATAAATTAACCTTTTTTATTTCTTTATTTTCCTAGTTTTATTTCTTATTTAAAATTACCAAAAAATATATTAAATATTGTAGATATTTATTTTGGATTTGAAAAAAAATTTAAAAGACAAAAAACCATAAAGCTATTAAAAACAGTTTTTTTATATATTAAAAATACTCCCCCAAATTTTATTTCATTTATCTGATCTCTTTTAGCTTTTTGTCTAACACGAAACTTGTAAATCTCCTCATGACAACTTTCATGTTTTGACTTTTTCCTAATTTTACCTCATCTTATTTATTTTATAATTTCTCGTCCTTTTCTTATTTTTTTAAATAATGTGATTAGGTCATGTGGC